>CM043023.1:23814784-24114582 GCA_023690525.1 Holotrichia oblita
ATTGCTACCCTGGCATTTGGGCTGAATGCCATCCATCTCTAGATGGTTGCAGAAAGATATTTTTGAAAATTGGTTCTAAAAGTTCATAGAATTTTCTGGTGCGACAGTTGAGGAGCCAGTCCTCTTATTATTAGATGGTCACTCTATCCATGTTCAAAGCCTAAAGATAATCGATCGAGCTAGGGAGACTGATGTCATCTGAGCGTTTATTACGACCAAGAAATCTCTAACTGGCTGAGGTCTAATCCTGGGAAAGTCGTCACAATGGCCCAAATTGCTGAAATATTTGGGAAAGCCTTTGTGAGAGCTGCACCTACGACAACAGCAATAAATGTGTTTAAAAGTACAAGAATTGGTCTATTAATCTTAACAGATCGACCAGAAAATACCACTGAAAATCCTGAAATAGAACACAGAGTTCAAAATGTTCAAAATGTTCAGCTTAAAATGATGTCCAACCTGGGTGTTCTCATTTTGGTCCAGGTAAACCTGAAGTTCAAGAAAAGGAGGCTATTCCCAATCAAGCATGTACCTACTTCTCATCCGTTGAAAAGAGCTTAGCAAAGCAGTAGCAGCTTTTTGGCAAGTCAAAAGAAAATGTCAAGGTGGAAAGCCAAATCGAAATCGCAAGATCATAAAAAGAAGGAGATGAAGATAGCACTTCAGAGGATAAAGAGAAAGAAAAAGATGCAGCGCGTCTCTATTGCGAATATTTTTATTCCCAATCTGATGAGGGGAAGGAGAAAGAGCGGGAAGAAGAACACTATTAGAGTATAGATTATTTACTGTAGACTTTAGTATAAAATTTTGATTTTCCAGGTTTTCTGAGAAAGTTGCAAAAAAATTAAACGTCTTAATGGCCTCATCTAGCCCCACCTTCCCCTAATCTCATTTATTAAATCATAAATAAAATAAATAAAGGGTGTTATTAAGACGACTCTAAACACGTCACCTTTGCATGCAACGCAATCAAGAAATTAAATCAAACAAACAATGCTCTACGAACAAATCAGGTTATTACATTACACACAGAAGCATTTAAAATGTTATCAACAAGATAACTCGTTTAACAAGCAGGTGACGTTGCAGATGCAATTCTAAACTTTATTAATAATAATGAATTAAATAAACGTACCTGTTATTTTTGGTAGATGATGCTGTTTCCTCATCCATTCCTGCAAAGCTTGCACATCCTCTTTCTTCAGGTCTTTATAATCATCGTAAGCGTCTTCGGCAGTGTAATATTTCATTTTAATTATATTTATAGCTTAAATTATATTATCAGAGAATAGTTAAATACGTTGCTTCGCTGCTGTAATATTACACTGATGTTATACTAGAATTGTTTAGCACTTTTCTACCGGAGAAACACACAACAGTTTGTATACCTACTGGGAATTGTTGCAAAACAATCTAGAAAAATATTTAATTTTTTCTTAAAGTTTATTTCTTTCTTCTTTGTTTTATAACCAACTTTATACGTAATGATTGACGCTGGTGACGATAATAAAATATTTTTGTTTTAAAATTCAATTTTATACATCGAGGTAAGCCAGTTTAAAAAAAAAACGACCTTGAAATCAGTGTACCCGTGAACCACATGCATTAATGTTAGGCAATTCGAAGGTTCCTTTTATAGGTGCAATTATGTATAGAGATTATATTATTTAATTGATTACATATTGATTTCGCTGCGTCATTCATTACACATCGGAGCTCGATATTATGTTGTTTTGCAGGTAAAATAAAACCACAATTTTTTTAATTTATTAAAAAACGAATCTATTTAAATTTAATTTAAATCTCTCTTCGTTTCGTCACATTTTAATTTATCATCTTCCAGGAAAAATTCGGCGTGATCTTGCAAATTTTTAATTTGCAACGCTAAAATTTAATTTAATTAAATTTAATTAATTAATATCGAAATATTACCGTGTAAATCTTCGATTGTGCCTGCGTTGCCCCCTAAATGCTCAGGTAGAGCCTCCTGGGAATGACTTCGTATAAACTATTTAAATTTCGATGCACGTTTATCTAAAAAATTAAATTTTAATTTAAATTAATTTCATATTTTTAATTAATTTACTAAATCCCCTAAATATTTCTTCATAAACGGCTTCATTAATTGTATAAATTGAGCTGTAAACTTGTTGACGTTTATAAGATGGACAGCTTTAAGCCTGACGGGTAACGCTTCCTAAAAAATTAAAATTAAAAAATTTAAAATTAATTTTAATTTTTAAACGAACTTGGACGTAATCTAATAATCGTTTCGATGTGATCGGATTGATCCTGAATAGGTGGGCGAACGATGTGCCTTCCATATCGAACACGGCGACCAAACCCGGCTTAAGACCCCATTGTAATAGACTTAATTGCAGCGACATGTCCATCATTTTAATCTGGTTGCTGTAGATGTAATTCGAAGGTGTTGTGTCCATTAGACGGATGTAGAAAATTAAATAATCTTCATCGGTTGTTTTTGCAAAGCGTGTATTCTGGAATTAAATTGTAGTAGGTATAGGATTATTTTGGATGCCCTCACCAATACTACCTTCCGTAGCTAGTGGGAGGGCCTATCTCAAAAAGGCGCGAGATTTGAATTATGGGAATATTGGATATAAACAAGAAGCCGTTTCCTATGATCAGGTATCGAACTGTTTTGACATTAATAAAAAACTTACGATACTTTAAATTGTGATTGTAATTCTTCCGAAAGGACGTTCCTATCTTGAAATAATCCGGGGAATTTAGTTCTCATCGTGTAATAATTTCGATGCATTTTTTCGTGTCTTCGATGTTGTAGTAACAACTGTGATAGAATAATAATAATTGCAATTCTGGAAAGACAAATTTATTATCAATTTATTGTTATTAAGTTGCTTTAGTTCACGAGGTAACTGATTGTTCATTTTTACAGTTTGTGTTATTGCTAATTTTGCTCACAATACTTTTAATGCTTTAAAGAGGAGAATATAATGACCGTCACCGTTATAATGATATGCTAGTTGTTAACTACTAAATATTTCATAGTTTTCACGTATGAATAGCGTGAATTATGTTTATGTATCGGTATCGTTTTAGATTTCAATCGATCAAAGAGGTAACTTCAATTTTGAATACAAATGCAATTATGGGAGAATCCTTGATTTAAATACTATAAGATTAAGGGCCCAAAACATGACCCTGCGCGACGCCCCCTACCGACAGGATGTAGGTACATCGCTAAGACATAACAGCACCGAAAACATTTCCATACGTCCAGAGAAGACTTGAACGTTGTCCTCCGTGAAGTGAACAACACCTCTAGCCCCACAAAACGGGGGCATCCCCTTTGGGGATACGGGTATGACTGTTAACTTAGCCGCAAAATGATTGACTGCAAGAATATCAATCGGGTTTAGGGTACGCTGAGCCCTTCTCATCCAGTATCCAGATTTTGAATGGAAATGGATTTTGAATGGAATGCAGATACCGCGTTTGAGACGTAGAAGGTGAGAAGTTCAACAATAATCTCGAAGGAATCGATCCTATCAACGTCAAGAACAAGTCAATCGGACTCATCAACGTACCGCTCCAAATCCACGGCCCCACGGGATCCCCTCCCCCGTCGAAGACAAGAAGGATCTGCTTGTAATCCGACGATAACACACAAGCGTAAGAGGAGAATCCTCTCGTGAGAGCTATATCTGAGATGCTTTCGACCAAATTCATTAGTTGTGAGTCAGCCCCAATGGGGATGGATCGGAATATCGCGAGAAATTGTTGGTACATACACCCGTCGGGGAGGAGGGTGGAGGACCCGTGTCGTGGGAGGAGAATAGGCAGAAATAAGCCGTAACGGACCAAGATCCTGAAGTAAGATGTGAACGGACATCGCCTCGGCAGCCGTTCTGCCAATAAGGCAATCAAAACGGTACACCTGGTAATTTAGGAGAGTCAATCTGTCACCATGCTTTAACCAAGACGCACCCAAGCACTGAGCATCGAGAGGATCGTCCAACGGAAACTGTGCAATCTCGTGAAACTTATCTCTAAGTCCATTCGCGTTCCATGCCATCAGATGGATTTGTGGAAAGATGGGTCTAATTGCTAAATTCATACAGGTTATTACTGGAGAGTTGTTGGTATCGTGAGGAAGATCAAAAAGCGTTGCAGGATCTTGCGAGTCGTTTTATTTTAACACTTAAAAGCGCCTTCACTCCATCATCATTTTCCCCTTTTGGCGTTTGAGACTTCTTGAGTTGAATCTGAATCGCTATCCAAGTGAACGCTGCAGCAACCTAGGAGAAGAATTTTCTAGTCTGCACTAAAGAAGAAGACGTCGGCTTCTTAAGGGCGTTAATGCGAGAAGAGGGGAAGGTTTAGGCTTGGGACAGCGAGGACGTCCTCTATAATTTGCACGATGTTGGTCTCCACAGTTCGCGTAGGTTGGCGATCGATCTTTGGGGCGAAAGCATTCGTTGGCAACATGGTCACCACCACAAACGACGCATTCTTGAGGAGCTGTACAAGCAACGAGCATGTCCATAACGCTGGCAGCGATATCACTGTCCCACAACACGACAAAGGGGTTGGCCTTAAGCATCTCAACTGTCATGCCAAGTGATATTATCTCCTTGAGGTGATAGATATGTTTGTGGCTCTTAGAAATGTTCACCAAAATTTTGTTGTGTCTGGCTTGTGTCAAACTAAAGTATGAATTCAATAGGTACTGCCAAATTATAGAAATTAAAAAAGAATGCAAGTCCACAAGTTTAGCAACACAAAAATCCCTGCTTCGAAACCCCCAACATCCCAATTGCTGACATTAATTACCTAAGTTGTCATTGTGATTTGACGTTGATACGTCACCCTATACCTAAGTGCAACTATTTTTGAGATTTTCAATTTTTTTGAAATTTTTTTGAATTTCCCTCGTGATATTTAATATTATCTAGCGCCGCCATTTTTTGAGCAAAACTTCTAAAATTGAGGTTATGTATAGAAGAAATGTTGACGTTTCTCCTACATTTATTAGAATTAATATACAAGCTGTCCACATTTTCATTGTCTTTTAATACAACTTCAAAAACCATTAAAACTCGATTTTTTTAAATAAGATGAAAAATTTTGTTTTTAATATTTTAAAGCGGAATTAAATTCTCAATCGAAATGTATTAACATTCCCTATACCTAAAATTGAGGTTATGTATAGAAAAAATGTTGACGTTTCCACCACAGTTCTTAGAATTAGTGTATTATATACAGGCTGTCCACAATTTGATTGCTTCTTAATAAAACTTCAAAACCATTAAAACTCGAATTTTTAAACATGATGATCATTTTTTTTTCAATATTCCGAAACGGAATTAAATTCTGCATCGAACTGTATTAACATTCCCTATACCTATCTGTAATAATTTTCGAATTATCAAGGTTTTTTTCGATAAATTTTGTCCTTACTTTAAATAAAATCATATTATTTTGTTTAGATTTTCGAAATCTAATCGGTATTTTAGAGGGACTTTTAGTAATATTGTCTATACCTGAGTGTAGCCGTTTTTGAGATTTTACGATTTTTTCGAAAATATTTTTGGATTGCCCCTCTCCCTTCTTCCCCTCTCCAACCCCCCACGTAGCGACGCTATTTTTTAAGCAAAAATTCTAAAATTGAGGTTATGTATAGAGTAAATTTTGACGTTTCCGCTAAAATTTTTAGACTTAGCCTACTATATACAGGGTGTCCACAATTTGTTTGTCCTTTAATACAACTTCAAAACCATTAAAATCGGATTTTTTTAAATATAAAGACAATTTTTGTTCAATATGCTAAAGCGGAATTAAATTCTGCATCGATTTATATTAGCATTCCCTATACCTATCTGTAATAATTTTCGAGTTATTAAGGCTTTTTTCTTCAAAATTCATCAAAAAATCGAAATAACACAAAATTATTACAGTCGCTATTTTTGAAGAGAAAATTTTAAAATTGAGGTTATGTATAGAATAAATGTTGACGTTTCTGCTACAGTTCTCAGAATTAATCTATTATATACAGGGTGTCTAAAATTTAAATTTTTCTTAAGTACAACTTGAAACCGTTAAAACTCGATTTTTTCAAATATAATCACCCTATTTTGTTTTAAATATTTTAAAGCGGAATTAAATTCTGCATCGAACTATATTAACATTCCCTATACCTATCTGTAATAATTTTCGAGTTATTAAAGCTTTTTTCTTCAAAATTCATCAAAAAATCGAAATAACTCGATAATTATTACAGTCGCTATTTTTTGAAGCGAAAATTTTTAAAAATGAGGTTATGTATAGAATAAATGTTGACGTTTCTGCTACAGTTCTCAGAATTAATCTATTATATACAGGGTGTCTAAATTTAAATTTTTTCTTAAGTACAACTTGAAACCGTTAAAACTCGATTTTTTCAACATAATCACCTATTTTATTTTAAATATTTTAAAGCGGAATTAAATTCTGCATCGAACTATATTAACATTCCCTATACCTATTCTGTAATAATTTTCGAGTTATTTCGATTTTTTGATAAATTTTGAAGAAAAAAGTCGTAATAACTCGAAAATTATTACAGATAGGTATAGGGAATGCTAATACAATTCGACGCAGAATTTAATTCCGCTTTAAAATATTTAAAACGAAATAGGTGATTATATTTGAAAAAATCGAGTTTTGACGGTTTAAAGTTGTATTTAAGAAAAAAATAAATTTTGGACACCTTGTATATAATAGATTAATTCTAAGAACTTTAGCAGAAACGTCAAAATTTCTTCTATACATAACCTCAATTTTAAAATTTTCGCTTCAAAAATAGCGACGCTACGCAATATTAAAGATGATGAGGAAAGGGCCTTGAGCGTCTCAACTGTCATGTCAAGTGAGATTACGTCCTCCTTCTAGGTTTTAGGAATGTTTAGCAGAATCACTGACTTATGTCAAACTAATGTCTGTATTCAATACTGCCAAATTATAGAAATTTAAAGAAGAATTAAGCAACACAAAAATCCCTGCTTCGAAAACCCCCAATTAAGTTGTCATTCTGATTTGACGTTTATTTCGTACAGGTTTTGCTTATTATTTTTACATTTATTTTTTTTTTAATCTGTTTTCTGTTATTATTGTACAAACTCTCCTTTTCAAGATGGCTACAAGAATGACTATGTATTTAACTGAAGATAGAGTTCAATACTACCAACCTAATCGAAATGAAACGAAGATAGAGTTCAGATTTTTGACATGCATTTTATAAACGTCAAAATTTATAATTGCGTGGTTTTGATGAGATTTATCCGCGACTGTAAATAGGCTAAAATTACCTGGTATTTCTGGTAGATGCAGTTGACCTTTCATCCATGTTTTTAAACCGTTCACATCTTCTTCTTTTAACTCTGGAATATTCCGATATATTTTCGTAATATCAGCGAAGTTGTTCTGCATACTTTAACGTGTTGTTATGTCGATTTATTAATTAATATGATTGTAATTTAAATCTGGAATTAGTGTCAAGTTTCAAAAAAAAAAACACACACACACAATGGTGTCTACATATTATACAGTTACTCGCAAAAATTTCCGAAATTAAGACTTACCAACTGTGAAAACGATGAAGCACTGCTTGTTCAGACACTGTCTAATAAACGATATTTAAAAAACAATGTTGTTGTGACAATCGTTACAAGTTTTGTCATTAAAATAGTTTAAACCTGTTTTTTTGATTATAAAAGAAAAACGTGAAGTGCATGCTTGTAACAAAATTAAACGCTGTATTATAATGTACTTATTAAATTTATTACCTAATATAAAAAATAAGATTAATTAATGCAATAATAGCAGTTAATCGTACAAAAAAAATAATAATTGAGGTTATATGCTGTTAAACACGCATCTTTGACGCACATGCACACCTTTACAAGGTCAAGTTTCCTGAACAATTGCCAATCTAGAGGGTTTAGAGTGAAAATCGATTTCTATACACGTTTATATACAGATATGGTTAAAATAAAACGACCGCTTCATTCATCTAATCTATGCTTATTCTCCTAAAGGTTCCTTCACTCCCAAAAATCTCGTTGACCTTCTTAACGTTTCCAATCCGCTTCGATTCATCAGCAATCTGTGTTTCCTCCTCCAAGAAATAGGATTCGTTCTCTTCGAATTCCCGCCTTTGCTCCGCTAAAAAAATCGAAACAAATCAATTCATCACCATTCCAATCGTAAAATCGATCTAAAATCTTATACCCATAATCTCTTGAATGCTCCCACCTTGACCACCATATTCCTTCGCTAACGCTTCTTTCGGAACAAAATCGTAGAGTCCGTCGATCGAACCGTGGATGTGGAGCTAAATTTTTTGAATTAAATTTAATTTTATTGTTCGGGGAAGAAGGGTGTACGGTGGGACTTACCATTTCAACGATATCATGTCTTAAGAATGGTTTAACCAAATTGATTAAAGTTTGGGAAATTGCCGACACGTTTAATAGGTGTATCTCCTTCACGCGTACAGGCATCGCTTCCTAAAATAAAATTAGAAAAATAAAGATGGCAGCACTTCCGGAAATATCGAAAATCGACCCCAACTTCCTTATTTTAAATATAATAATATATTTTTTTTACATTTTCTGAATCTAAACATTAATTTAGAACGATTTTTAATAGCATACCCTATACCTAAATGCAACCATTTTCGAGATTTTTCAATTTTTTCGAAAATTTTTTTAAAATTTCCTCATGATGTTTAATATTATGTACCGCCGCCATTTTTTAAGAAAAATTCTAAAATTAAGGCTATGTATAGAAGAAATTTTGACGTTTCTGCTACAGTTAATAGAATTAGTCTATTATATACAGGCTGTCCACAATCTGATTGTCTTTTAGTACAACTTCAAAACCATTAAAACTCGATTTTTTTAAATATAATGATCATTTTTTTTTTCAATATTCTAAAGCGGAATTAAATTCTGCGTCGAATTGTATTAGCATTCCCCTATACCTAAGTGCAGCCGTTTTTGAAATATTTTGACTTTTCGAAAATTTTTTTGAATCTTCCTGATGATGTTTAATATTATATTTTTCGAAAATTTTTTGCCCTTCCATTTTTTAAGAAAAAATTCTAAAATTAAGGTTATGTATAGAAGAAATTTTGACGTTTTCGCTACAGTTATTAGAATTAGCCTATTATATACAGGCTGTCCATAATTTGGTTGTCTTTTAATACAACTTTCAAACCATTAAAACTCAATTTTTTTTTAATATGATGATTAATTTTTTTTTCAATATTCTAAAGAGGAATTAAATTCTGCGTCGAATTGTATTAGCATTCCCTATACCTAAGTCAATTTTTTTTTCATTCTTAAAGCAGCCGTTTTTGAAATATTTTGATTTTTCGAAAATTTTTTTGAATCTTCCTGATGATGTTTAATATTATGTAGCGCCCCCATTTTTTAAGAAAAAATTCTAAAATTAAGGTAATATATGGAAGAAATTTTGACGTTTCCGCTACAGTTATTAGAATTAGCCTATTATATACAGGCTGTCCACAATCTGATTGTCTTTAATACAGCTTCCAAACCATTAAAACTCAATTTTTTTTTAATATGATGATCAATTTTTTTTCAATATTCTAAAGCGGAATTAAATTCTGCGTCGAATTGTATTAGCATTCCCTATACCTAAGTGCAGCCGTTTTTGAAATATTTTAATTTTTCGAAAATTTTTTTGAATCTCCCTTATGATGTTTAATATTATGTACCGCCGCCATTTTTTAAGAAAAAATTCTAAAATTAAGGTTATGTATAGAAGAAATTTTGACGTTTCCGCTACAGTTATTAGAATTAGCCTAACTTATATACAGGCTGTCCATAATTTGATTGTCACAATTTGATTGTCGACAATTTTTTTGAATCTCCTTTGATGTTTAATACAACTTTTTTGACCAAAAATTCCATTTCTCCCACGATTATTAAACCTATTATATACAACAATTTTTTTTTAATATGAACCATTAAAATCAATTTTTTTTTTGATCATTTTTTTTTCAATATTCTAAAGCGGAATTAAATTCTGCGTCGAATTGTATTAGCATTCCCTATACCTAAATGCAGCCGTTTTTGAAATATTTTGATTTTTCGAAATTTTTTTGAATTTTCCTTATGATGTTTAATATTATGTACCGCCGCCATTTTTTAAAAAAATTCTAAAATTAAGGTAATGTATAGAAAAAATTTTGACGTTTCTCCCTACAGATTATTAGAATTAACCTATTATATACAGGCTGTCCACAATTTGATTGTCCTTTAATAAAACTTCAAAACCATTAAAACTCAATTTTTTTTAATATAATGATTTTTTTTTTTCAATATTCTAAAGCGGAATTTAATTCTGCATTCCCTTATCTGTAATAATTTTCGAGATATTATTTTTTTTCGAAAAATTTTGAAAAATTTCTAAATGAATCAGCCGTTTTTTAGAGGGGCTTTTATATTTTGATTTTTTTTGAAATTTTTTTCGAATTTCCCTCATGATGTTTAATATTATGTAGCGTCGCTATTTTTTAAGAAAAAATGCTCAAATTGAGGTTATGTATAGAAGAAAGTTTGACGTTTCTCCTACAATTATTAGAATTAATCTATTATATACAGGATGTCCACAATTTGATTGTCCTTTAATACAACTTTAAAACCATTAAAATTAAATTTTTTTAATATAAAGACAATTTTTTTTTAATATTCTAAAGCGGAATTTAATTCTGCATCGAATTGTATTATCATTCCCTATACCTATCTGTAAGTTTTCGGCCATTTTTTTTTCGAAATATTTTGATTTTTTTTAAATAGAAAATTTTTTTTCGAATTTCGTTATTTTAGAGCGGCTTTGATGTTTAATATTACGTAGATTTTTCATCGCTGTTTTCGGAGCGAATAGTATAGAAACAAGAAATTCAATTTTGAAATTTCTGCTAAATTTTTAGAATTAGTCTATTATATACAGGGTGTCCAAAATTTAATTTTTTCTTAAATACAACTTTAAAAACCATTAAAACTCGATTTTTTTAAATAAAGACAATTTTTTTAAATATTTTAAAAGCGGAATTAAATTCTGCGTCGAATTGTATTAGCATTCCCTATACCTATCTGTAATAATTTTCGAGTTATTAAGACTTTTTTCTTCAAAATTTATCAAAAAATCGCAATAACTCGAAAATTATTGCAGATAGGTATAGGGAATGTTAATATAATTCGATGCAGAATTTAATTCCGCTTTAGAATATTTAAAATAAAATAGGTGATTATATTTGAGAAAATCGAGTTTTAACGGTTTAAAATTGTATTTAACCTCAATTTTAAAATTTTCGCTCCAATAACAGCGATGGTAAGCGCCGCCATCTTGAAAATTAATTTTTGGTGATTACCCCGATTAAAATGTGATTTACCTGCAAGAAATAGACGTACTTCCTGGCGGAATTCACGTTAATCTTGGCGATATGTGCGAAAGTGGTGCCGTTCATATCGATGACAAGAACGTGACCTTGAGAAACGCCGATCCGTCTCAGGATTAGCGACACGACCATATCGAAATATTTAATTAGATCGTTGCAATTGAAATGATCCGGATTGGGATCGACTAGTTTGGCGAACATGACGCTGTAACCGTGTAAACTGGGTTCCGGTAATAAATAGGCTAATCCGGATCGCATTAGAGTTTCCACGGATGATAAACTCCGATTCGCGAAGAATTCCGGGCAATGGGATCTTATACTGTAGTGATTCTCGATCGAGGTTTTAGCCACTTCGATTCTGTAGTAGCAGCTTTGTAGGAATAGGATGACTTGGTATTCTGGAATGTTAAATCGAAAAAAGAGACGTGCTTTGCTATCGACTGCTGATAAATGTACTTACCGGTGATTTTAGGAAGGTGCTGCTGTTTTTCTAACCAATCCAGTAAGATTTTGACGTCCTCTTTTCTAATTTGAGGGTCTTTAATGTATTGGGACGCTGCTTCGGCATATTTTGGAGTCATGGTGGATGTGTTCAAGACAAAAATTGATCTGGAAAATTAGATTGAAAAAAGCAACATATGGGGTTAATATAATATAATATAACCAATTACATGATAAGGTTGTACAATAAAATAATGATCTAATCGCGGATTATATGACGATAATATATTTTGAGGATTTTATGGAAGGTACACAAATTTAATACTTACATGTTAGATAATTAAACAATAAAACCTAAACTAACAAAATCTAATTTTCTTTGTTATTGTTTGTCTAGCGAAACAACGATTCGTACATCAGCTGATTCATAACTTATAAAATATTGGGTATTGTTTTGAATTCCCCCAAAACATGAAAATTTGAAATTCATAAAGCGTGACAATCATTTCACTTTTGTTCTGTGCATGTCAAAGAGACTTGAATATCAACTAGTTAGGTCTAGCTTGTGTTATAATATGGAACGGATAACTTTTTTTTTAATCGTCAATAAATATCATAATTTCGTTACAATGTACGTACATTTTAATGTACATATTTTTATTTAATTCGATAAAATTGATTACTGCTGTAATGAATGCTTTTATTGTTTTTTTTTTCATTGCTGCCGTACCCAGACCGGATTAAACTTGTCATCGCATCAATAAATCGGATTAATAAACATAATAAATTCTCATTAGAATAATCTCTTTCTAAAATGAGTTTCATTGTTGTCTTCATTGTTATTAATTTGTTGTTGAAAATGTCAAATGTCATATTCGAGGTGCTTGAGGTTATGTCGATGCTTACACACAATTTTGACATAAATGTCATTAAAAATGTATCAAAATTGGACAAAAATTTCTCACTTTTGTGCCTGCCAATCAACGTGTTAACATTAATATAAATTATAAAGAGTAAAGGTCCTAAATTTGAGACTTGGAGAACCCCTGAAATCGATATAAATTCCTGAGAATTAAAGCCATTCTAGTGGACATAATTTGCTCTCTTATCTAAGTAGGAAGTTGTTAAACGATAGACTCATTCCCAAATTGCAAAGTCTGTAAAGTAGAACACCATGATCGATTGTATCAAAGGCAGGATTGATCAGTATAAATTACGTCAACCTGTTTTTGCAAGTCAATCTGTTCAGCTAGAAATTGAATAATTGTTCTCAGATTAGTGACGGGCAGTTGACCTTGCCCAGGACTAAAGCCATGTCTATAATTTTTCAGTTTAGTTTCATCACCTTTCTTCTTTCTTGTATAATATCTACCAGTTAGGAAGGACTGGGACCATGCCTCCTCCCACCCTCCCCCAGTAAGAACGGACTCAAACTGATCCACAGATATTAAAGCTGATTATAGCGTTGGAGCTGGTATTTAGGCTGGCATTTCATTGAGCTTCAGCAAGGACTCGACAATATTCCAGGCTGAGGTTGCAGCGATTCAGCATTGTGTCAGAAAAGTAGATAGATGGACCGAACCAGTCAGGCAACACTTAAAGCGATCAGTTTTAGTTTGGGATTGTGTAAGAGCCCTAAATCAGGTGGGCATTTAAAGAAAATTAACTTTGGCTTGCCCCCCCAGCCACACGGGGGTGAAGGGAAATGAGGCTGACCAGATGAGATTCGCCAAAACCTTTGATAGGAGCTGGCCCTTCTTTCGGCATCACAAAATCGCAAATTAAAAAGTCTATCTAGAAATGGAGATATATCTAGAAATGGAGATATAACCGGGTTCGAGGTCCAGTTTGGTTTTCTGTAGTTTTCTCAAATTCCACGGCAATGGTAACATCTTAAGTCGAAGAGATCACCAGGATGCATTGGCGCAAGAGACAGGCTATTATTGTTATTATTATTATTATTATTAAAGATCAACTGAGTAAAGACAGGAAGACTGTCAAAGTGATAGTAGATCTGTCGACCGGTCATCGCAGACAGATATTATGATGCTATCTGCAGATTCTGCCAAGAGGAAGAAGAAACCCCAGTTAATGTTTTGTACCGCTGAGAATTGCACCCTATTTTGTAGAACATTGAGGCTCTTGACCTGCGATTTGGCGGCATTGGAGCAGGTCAATATCGGTCGGAGAAAGATCGTACAGATTAATATTTTGAGCTTTAAGCTCGAGGAGTTCTTTGGACAAATTAGGGAGGGGTGAAGGAAGCAAGGCCCACCACCACCAATAAAGTATTTTTCGTTGTCGATCGAAAAAACAAAGCGACGAAGAATTGAAGTTGCAGCACCTGAAGAAATAATATTTGCTGCTAAAGCAGTTTAAATCCGATATGACCGAAAGTGTTTCATGAGTGAAAATATTTTATTTTGACAGACCAAATAAACCACACCATTGTTTGGAGAGGAGAGCCGGGAAAGGTTGGCCCATTTTTTTGATATGAAATTATATTTTGTTTTCTGTCTCTTTGAAAGCTGAAGCTTTTGAATATTTAGGGTTTCACGACTTTGTATTTGGCTACAGCATTACTTAGAAAAGCGAAGGCGGAGAGTAAGAGAGGGGGAGGCGTTGACCCATTCTTTAATCCGAAATCATATTTTGTTTTAAGTTTATTTGGAGAGATCACAATTTGGGATTGTTTGATCGGAAATTTCTAACGCTTATGGATCATCAGAACGTTGATGATATTGCTCGGCAATCGTTTTAGGGCGGTGTAATGATCGTCAACACTCCAACGCGGCTGACTGGATCAAGCGGAACGTTCTACATCAGTAGTCTTGAAAGAATGATAGATTCGGCGATCTTTGCCTAAAACTTGTTAGCAACAATGGATTTTTACCATGCTTGTGGAGACCAGGATGTCAATAGTCATGATTGGAGTATTGGTGATCCCATCATTCCCAGGAGTCTTGCCATTCTTCCGACAACTTGTCAATATTGGTACAAATATGTACATCTCTAAAAGTGTTTCATTTCAACGTTCAAAACACAATAAAGAGATCGTTTTAAACGTCAAAGTGCAAGAATGTCTGAAGACAGAGTTTACCAATAAATAGAGAAGTTTAGAAATTCAGGGACAAAATATCAAGCCCGAAACACGATCGGAATGTAGTATTGCCAGATAATTAGCATCATTAAAATCAAATTTGCACAATGCTAAACAAATATAATAGAATTGTTTGTTCAAGGTTAAAATATAACATATTTTTTGCCATTTATTATCCGTTTTGGGTAATTTTATTAATTATATTAAATTTATCCGTTCCGAACTAGAGTATAAAAGCCGAAAATTATCAACAAATTTTGTACAAGTACGCAGATCGAGGTCCAAACAAAGATGAAGATTTTCGGAGCACTTTTGGTGTTTTAACTTTTATTTTAGTGGCAGTAAGTATCAGAAATTAATATTTTATTTAATATAGTATATAAAAAATATATTTTAAATATTTTCGATTGTTTTATTTAAATTAATTAATAGCTGACTGGTAGTTTGGCCCAAGGACCTCCTTGCGGACCTCCACCTGATGGTCCACCGCCAGATGGTCCACCACCATCTGGTCCACCACCTTCATGTCCACCAAGTACGATAATATTTTTAAAAATATACGAGTGAATCATTTTATTTGTATTAGTTTTTAATTTTTTTTTTTAATTATAGGTACAGCAGCTACTTCTGGATAATGTTGGGCTTCAATATCATGGCCTTGTTTCAATCTGGTTTGTTTTAAGATGTAATGAGAAAATAAAATAAAAAAATTGTGAATGATTATGTTTATTTTTTAATTATTATTATGTCACATAATGTTGAGACAATTTCGAAGGAAACTAGAGCAAGACTTGGCAAAACATGAGTCGTTTTTCAATCAGGCGAAACCAAATTTAAAATGTTTTTGCTTCTGATTTTTTCAATCATCACAAAGGCTTGGTACTGAGCATCCCTAATCAGTTTTTTCCTCACGAAAATGGATGCAAAATTTTTAATTTTTTTATTTCCTTGCTCGATCATAGTCAACACCATCGCATACTCATTTACTGAGAGATCTCTAGCACTAGATCTTGTATTGGCTGGATTTCAAGGTTTTTGAATCGGCTACAGCATTATCTGGATAGCTTTAGGTGAGAGGAAGGTACTTGTTTTCGGTCTCTTCGAAAATTTCCTTAAATGCGTTAGAAATTTTTGGGTTTAATTGGGGTATGGATTGGTTTAGAAATTTTTGAATATTCAGGATTTTAAGATCTTATATTGGTTGCAGTATTGTTTGGAGAAGAGACGAGAAGGAGCAATCAGAAATGAGTTTCTGATCTCTTTCGAAAACTTGCTTAGAAACGCATAGGGATTTTAAGGAAATTGATGGGTTGGTTTAGATATTTTTGAATATTCAGGTTTCAAGATTTTGTACGCGATCAGAGGGGCGAGCCGGAGGAGGTTGGCTCATTTTTTTGATACGAAATTATATTTTATTTTTGATTCTTCAAATGGTTAGAAATTTTTGAATTGGGGTGGGATTGGTACAGAAATGTTTAAATATTTAGGATTTCAAGATCTTGTATTGGTTACAGTATTGTTTAGAGAAGACACGAGACGCAGACTAGGAATTTATTTTGTTTTCGGTTTCTTCAAAATTTTCCCTTGGAAATCTATATCTAGGAATTTTTAAGTTTATTGATGGGTTGGTTTAGATATTTTTGAATATTTAGATTTCAAGATTTTGCGGCTAAAGCTACAGCATTGTTTGGAGAGGAGAATCTGGAGAGGTTGTCCCATTTTTTGATATGAAATTAGATTTTGTTTTTGGTCTTTTTGAAAGCTTCCTTAAATGCGTTAAGAAATTTTTGGGTTTAATTGTGGTGTAGGATTGGTATAGAAATTTTTGAATATTTAGGATTTCAAGATTTTATATTTGGCTGCAGTATTACTTAAAGAAGAGAAGGCGGCGAGTAGAGAAGGAGAGGGGTTGGCTCATTTTTTGATCAGAAATCATATTTTGATTTGGTCTCTTCCTAAGCTTTCTTAAATGCATTAGGAATTTTGGGATTAATTGATGTGTGGTTGGTACAAGAATTTTTGAATATTCAGGGTATCAAGAGTTTTGTGTTAGCCTACAACTTTTTTTGGAGGAGAGCGAAAGCCGGAAGAAGAGGTTGGCTCATTGTTTGATCGAAAATTGTGTTTTGATTTTGGTATTTTCGAAAGGCTCCTTCAATGCTCTAAGAATTTTGGGTTTAATTGGGGTGTGGATTGGTATCGGAATTTTTGAATATCTTTGATTTCAAGATTTGTATCTTGCTACAACATTATTTGGAGAGACGAGGACGGAGAGTCGGAGAGGTTTGCCCATGGTCTGATCGAAAATTATATTTTGTTTTTAATCTTTTCGAAAGTTTTCTTAAATCTATAGTTAGTAATTTTAGGGTTTAATTGTGGTGTGGGTTGGTACAGAAATTTTTTGAATATTTAAAATTGTGTTCTGTTTTTTGGTCTCTTCGAAAGATTTCAGAGTTTTGTATTGCGTAAACTTTTTTGGAGGGGAGAGCGGAAAGGCGGAAGAAGAGGGCGACGACTCATTGTTTGATCGAAAATTGTGTTCTGTTTTTGGTATTTTTGAAAGGCTCTCCTTTAAGAATTTTGGTTTTAATTGAATTTTGGGTTTAATTGGACGGTGAGGGGTTGGGTTGAAAATTATATTTTATTTTTAATCGGAATTTTTAAATGAAGGAATTTTATTTAATTGATTTCAAGATTTGTATTGCTCCAAGGCTGCAATTGTCATTATTTAGGAGAACGATCTAACCGATTTGATTCCTGGACGGAGAATCATCAATTCCTCATCTCCAGGAGAGGAGGTGGCGGCCTCATTAACTCCCCCAAGTTTGATCCGAAATTATGATTTTTTTGTGGGAAACAGAAGGGGGTCTTTTGAAAGTTTTCTTAAATGAGTTAGTAATTTTGGGTTTAATTGAGTTTTGGTACAAGAATTTTTGCCTTAAAATTTCAGAGTTTTGTATTGCCTACAACTTTTTTTGGAGGAAAGTTTTCTTAAATGAAAATTTTGGGTTTAGGAAGGGGGCGACGGGACTCATTGTTTGATCCAAAATTGTGTTCTGTTTTTGGTATTATTCGAAAGGCTTCTTAAATGCTTTAAGAATTTTGGGTTTAATTGAGGTGTGGGTTGGTATTGGAATTTTTGAATATTTTTTGGATTTCAAGATTTGTATCTTGCTACAACATTATTTGGAGAGACGAAGACCAAGAGTCGGAGGGGTTGGCCCATTATTTGATCGGAAATTATATTTTGTTTCTAATCTTGTTGAAAGTTTCAAATGCGAAAATTGGTATAGGAGTTTTTGAATATTTAGTTTTTAAGATTTCTATCTGGCTACAACATTATTTGGAGAGACGAAGAAAGTTTTATTAAATGCTTTTCGAAAGCTTCTTTTAAATGTTTAAAAATTTTGAGGGTATCGGAAATTTAATTTTTGATTTCAAGATTTGTATCTTGCTTTATTTGGTAGACAGACCAAGAGTCGGAGGGGTTTTTGATTATTTGATCGGATATTTTGTTTCTAATCTTGAAGTTTTGTATTTTGGGTTTAGTTGAGGTAAGGGTTGGTATAGGAGTTTTTAAATATTTAGTATTTTAAGGATCTGGAACAGAAGAGACGAAGACGAAGAGTCGGAGGGTTTGGCTATTATTTGATCAGAAATTATATTTCGTTTTTAATCGAAAGGCTCCTTAAATGCTTTAAGAATTTTGGGTTTAATTGGGGTGTGAGTTGGTATCGGAATTTTTGAATATTTTGGATTTCAAGATTTGTATCTTGCTACAACATTATTTGGAGAGACGAAGACCAAGAGTCGGAGGGGTTGGCCCATTATTTGATCGGAAATTATTTTTGTTTCTAATCTTGTTGAAAGTTTCCTTAAATGCTTTAAGAATTTTGGGTTTAGTTGAGGTAAGGGTTGGTATAGGAGTTTTTAAATATTTAGTATTTTAAGATTTGTATCTGGCTACAACATTATTTGGAGAGACGAAGACGAAGAGTCGGAGGGGTTGGCCCATTATTTGATCAGAAATTATATTTCGTTTTTAATCTTTTCGAAAGCTTCTTTAAATGTTTTAAAAATTTTGGGTTTAATTGGGGTGTGGGTTGGTATCGGAATTTTTGAATATTTTGGATTTCAAGATTTGTATCTTGCTACAACATTATTTGGAGAGACGAAGACCAAGAGTCGGAGGGGTTGGCCCATTATTTGATCGGAAATTATTTTTGTTTCTAATCTTGTTGAAAGTTTCCTTAAATGCTTTAAGAATTTTGGGTTTAGTTGAGGTAAGGGTTGGTATAGGAGATTTTAAATATTTAGTATTTTAAGATTTGTATCTGGCTACAACATTATTTGGAGAGACGAAGACGAAGAGTCGGAGAGGTTGGCCCATTATTTGATCAGAAATTATATTTCGTTTTTAATCTTTTCGAAAGCTTCTTTAAATGTTTTAAGAATTTTGGGTTTAATTGGGGTGTGAGTTGGTATTGGAATTTTTTTTTATTTCAAATTTTTTTGATTTCAAGATTTGTATTTGGTTGGTTACAACATTATTTGGAGAGATTGGGATTTGGGATTGTTAGATTGGAAATTATATTTTGTTTCTAATCTTTTTGAAAGCTTCTTTAAATGCGTTTTGGGTTAATTTTTTGAATATTTAAGATTTCGAACTTTTCTATTACCGTACAACGTTATTTGTGTTCTATTTTTAATATCTTTAAAAGCTTCATTAAACGAGCGAATGTAGAATTTTGTAATTAACTGCAGTGAGTTGGCTCAGGAATTTTTAAATTTGCACACATTATAAAAAAAAATTATTTCAATCATCAGACTCATTTTAAGCCGCAAAAATTATATTAAAACTTATGTAATAAATACATAATAGTAATATAGCAATTTACTCAATGATTTTGACCTTATTTTATTATAAAATTCACAACAATAAAATCTCCATTTCCTGCTAGATCCCTATATATTCCTGCAAAAATGATATAAATTTTATCACTTCGAAAAAACATAACCGCGATATTTTAAAATACAAAAATGAAGCTCATCTTTGCTGTGGTTTTTTTGGCTTTGGCTGTGTTTACTGTTTTGGTAAGTGTCTTGAATTTAATTTTTTATAAATAGTTGATTGAAAATTTCGATTAAATTAACAGGTAAACGCTACACCAGTTGGTGAAAAACATGCTGTAAATAGCGATTTGGCTCACGCTTTAGGGTTACATAAAGGCGTCCACGGGAAAGGTGTAGCTTGTAATGGTTTCGGAAATAATAATAATAATAATAACCCCGCAACTCAAGCCCCAAGTACAACAAGTAAGTTCATTTTGTGCGCCGGACTTAATACTTTATTTACTATAATTTTATTTTTCTAGCTGTAGCATCTGGTTGAATATAATGGCAGAATTCTATTGTAATATATGTATTTAAAATTAATAAAATGAGTTTGAAATTTGGAAAATCTATTTTTATAATATTCTATTATATTGTTACCGACGACCTTTTTCTATTCTATGTAGGTATTGTAACTATTGACACCTAACAATACGTTTTGATTACATTAGAGCCTTACATTTTAAACGCCTATATAAAAAGATGATTTAGTTAAAAAATTCCATCAGTACCTACCAATTCGTGTTAAAATGAAGCTCAGCTTGTCGATAATTTGCTTGACTGTATTCTTTACAATCCTGGTACGTATCTCGATCACTCGATTTTTAATTTTTGCAATAAATAATTTTATCATCTTGTGGGGATCAGATGGCTGTGAACGCTGCAGATAACACTGATCGTGGAGGGCGAAATTATTTACGACTTATCTTAGGAAAGCACAAAAATCACCGTGGTGGAAGAGGCGGTTGTAGAAATCGTAACGGCATTACCACCGCATCGACCACCACCCCAATTGCAACAACCGCAAGGCCATTGGCGACAAGTGAGTTCGTATATTAAGAATCGATTATGAAATAAGGCGTAATTATCATTTCTTATCCCAATTGAATCCAACTAAAATGTCAAATTTTTATATTTTCGCCATTTTATTTCGGACTGTCCGAGAGAAACGTCACAATTATACATCTTCTACACGTCGCTTTGATTTTTAAAACTTAAATGTCACTTTGACAGATTTTTTCAAATGTCACTTTGACGCATCCTTTTAAATGTCACCGTGGAACATCTGTGTTTAAGACGTTACACAATCCATCTGACGTCATCACTAATAAATGATCAAACAAGACGTCAAAATTACATTCTGCAGGAGCACCGAATAAGAAGTAATTAGAAAATGCCGAAGGAATAGACAAGCTTACGCTAGAAATCTGAAAATTTTTAGTGAAAACTGGAATATACAGTCCCTTTGACGTCATAAACAAGAAATTACTGAAAAATACGTCTAAATTACGTCATTCTGCTCGCCAGGAAAGATAGGGATGGAAATCTAATGTTCTAGATGAAAATAAAAAGATAGTAAAAAGGAAATGATAATAGGAAAAAAAAACAAAAAGCAAAGATAGTGAAGAGACGTGTTTAAGAGGTCATGTATAGTACATATGACGTCGTAGACGAGAAATTACAAAAAAGACGTCAAAATTACGTCATTATGCTAGCTAGAAAGAATAAGGATGGGAATATAGCACTCTAGAAGAAGATAAAACAATAAAAAGACAAAATACATAACAGGAGCAAGAACGGTAATAAAAAAGACGAAAAATTAACGTAAAAATATAGGAGAAAGAGACGAAAAACTAGGGAGGGTGGTCAGAAATTTTTGCAATAGACAAGATTAAACCAAAAATATTAAAATCCTTCGAAAAACAGGAATATACAGTCTGTGTTACAGCGTAAACGAAAAAACGACCGAAAAATGACGTCAAAATGACTTCATATTGTTAGTTAGGAAAGATAAAAATGGAAATATAGTATTCTAAAAAGATGGAAAGATAAGAGGGAACAATTTTAGAAAATGTGTAATAGGACTAATAACAGCAATAGAAAAAAAAACAAAAGATGAAGGCAAAAATACAGAAAAAAAATGTGAAGGGGCGGGGGAGGGTGGTCAGAAAAATTTGCAATAGACAAAAATATCAAAATCATCAAAAAACATCAATATGCAGTCCACGTTGCGACTTACATGAGAAATAACGAAAAGAGGACGTCAAAATTACGTCAGTTTGGAGTCTGGAAAGAACATAAAATAATGAAAAGATAGGAAGAATTGTTTTTACAAAATATAGAATAGGAGCATTAACGGTAATAGCAAAAAAAAAAAACAAAAGATGAAAGCAAAGATGTAAAACAAAGAAGCGAATAGATGGGAGAGGGTGGTCAGAGAAATTTGCAATAAACAAGATTAAACCAAAAATATTAAAATCCTTCGAAAAAAGATGAATATATAGCCTACGTGGCAACTTAGACGAGAAATAACGAAGAAAGGACGTCAAAATTACGTCATTTTAGGGGGCTGGGAAGGATAAGCATGAAAATATAGTATTCTAAAAGGAGATAAAATAATGAAACGACAGAGGGGAACAATTTTAGACAATGTGTAATAGGAGTAATAACAGTAATAGAAAAAAAAACACAAAGGAGGGTGGGATCACCCTCCTGATCAGAAAAGTTTGTAATAAACGAGATTAAACCAAAAATATCAAAATCCTTCGAAAAGACATCAATATAACAGCCTGCGTTGCGACTTAAACGAAAAATAACGAAAAACGGACGTCAAAATTACGTCAGTTTGGGGGTTGGGAAGGATAACGATGAAAATATCATACTGTAAAAGATGATAAAACAATGAAAAGATAGAGAAGACCGTTTTTAGAAAATATATAACAGGAGCAATAACGGTAATAGAAAAAAAAAACAAAAGATGCAAAGATGTAGAAGAAAGAAGCGAACGGGTGGGGGAGGGTGGTCAGAAAAATTTGCAATAGATAAGATTAAACCAAAAATATTAAAAATTTTCGAAAAAAGATGAATATAGATCTTGCGTTGCGACTTAGATAAAAAATAACCAAAAAATGACGTCAAAATTACGTCAGGTTAGGTTACGCCTGGTAAGGATAACCATGAAAATATAATATTCTAAGAACAATTTTAAAAAATGTGTGACAGGAGCAACAACGGTAATAGAAAAAAAAACAAAAGATGAAGGCAAAGATCTAGAAGAAAGAGGTGAAGGGGTGGGGGGAAAGGGGAGAGGGTGGTCAGAAAAATTTGCAACAGACAAGATTAAACCAAAATTATTAAAATCCTTCGAAAAAACATCAATATACAGCCTTAAACGAGAAATAACGAAAAAACGACGTCAAAATTACGTCAGTTTGGGGGTTGGGAAGGTTAACGATGGAAATATAGAACAGGAGCAATAACAGTAATTAAAAAAAGCATGAATTTACAGTTTGTTTGGCGACGTTAGCGTGAAATGGTAATTATGTCATTTTTCGGTCATTTTTTTGTTATTTGTTATTTAAATCGCATGCAATAATAAAATCTTCAATATAATTTATTTCTTTTACAGCTGCAGCATCGGGGTAGATCCAAATATGTATTGACAACAATATGGGATTTGTTATTTAAATGCATTTTAAATAAATTCTATTTGAATCTATATTATATTGATATTAATCTTTTTTAAGACCTAACTTACCTTATTATAAAATAATTGAAACAACCACACGCTTACTAGGTCACTTTATACACAAATATCCATGTACCTAATCTAGTAAACAAAGAGTAAAAGGACAAAACTATTAATAACGAGCTCTTTTTATACGAACTTTAAAATAATGTAATCTATCGTTGACTCCTTATCTCTGTGGCTCAATATACCTTTAATCTTACAATACTTTATATTCTTATCAATTTTATCGAAATCCTAGTACACATATGTATATTTAATACTTTTTCTTTTCCAGTTTAAAGTTCAAATTAATACAGAGTTTAATAATGGAATTTGTTCGAGTCTAGTCCCTGTATTATGATATAAATAATAATCATCAAATGAGAGATGCATTAAACGATTATTAAAAAAAAACAATAATTACGGTCTCATATCCTTCTTTTTTTTTAATACAACTTCCGCTTGAAATTTAAATACATCGTTTTAAAACAATTTTATAATGACGCCAACGTTGATCGAAGATGAAACAGTTCGTTATGTTGTTGTTTGTTTATATTATTTTAATAGATTATACGGTAAGTAATTTTAAGGGTGCTGCGTCATTATCTCACGGAAAACTTGATCTAAACGCACCATGTTTTTGGCTATTTAAATGGAGGTTCCCACCGAGAGTACCCAGTAAGTAATTTTTAATTATTAAAATGAAATTTTAAGGATTAATTTGTAATCGTTGTAGCAACTCCATCGATACCAATCACCACGACAACTCCAGCACAAATTCGAACGACACCTTCTGTCGTTACGACTTCCACTCAAGCTGCTGGCGATGACAATCCTGTCAACGATTCAACCACATCCACCGAAGCAATCGATAGTAGAAACGAAGATGGACTCGACGGGGATGACGCCCAACTAGATGGGGTTCAAGCTTAAAAATTAAACAGCTTTAATTTTAATTTTAAATAATAAATTTGCATTGAATTAAATTTAATTTTTTTATAAATATATCTCCTGGAATATCCGCTAGATGTCTCACACGATCCCGAGCGACTTATTGATCTTTATTTTCATAATTTTTGACAGTTCAAACTAAGATCCGATTTCAATTTAATCGAAAAATGGAGGTTGCCGTGGAAAATTTAGAGAAACAAGTAAATACACGAAATCCTAGCAACGGTTTCCATAGAGAACGAAAAATTATTTATTTGTAGATGCAGAAGACCGATGCTAAACTCGATTGTTTAGCCGTCCAGGTTGGGAATATCGAGAACGAGATTTTCTCCGAGGATGGTACCCAGATCGAAGTGTTCACATTATTAAAATCCGTCAACGAGGTGAAGAACAATTATCAGAATCTTCATAAGGAGATCCAAGAGGTGCAGGGCCTGCAAAAAGAGCTAAGTAATAAGTTGCAAGGCCAATTGCTGTTGATGCAGAAAAAATGCAATATGTTGAAAGAGAAATTGTGCGTGAAACTGCCTGATAAACAGCAAACAACAAATCCCCCTAGACTAATACTATCTCCCACTTCGTCTGGGCAGAATACAAATTGAAAAGTTTTTGCTGCAATTATTTTTTACAGCCTACTTTTTTGATGCTTTAGAAACTTTTATATAGCTCGAATCTCAAACTCTCTGCAAAACGAGAGCACCTGTGGCAGTTTTTACATTTTAGTGCGCATGCGGCTTTTTAAAACCACCAAAAAAAAAAAAATTAAATTAAAGAAACAACATCATCCCATCTAATCAGGACGAGGATATCACCGATTTATTTCTCTTCAAGATAACACGTAACTAAACACAAAATAAATCCAGTGTAATCATCTCATCGCTAAAACGCATAAACAAAAAAAAAATTGACGTTTATAGGTACAAAAAAAAATCCCTGTAAATTAATGTGAAGTTAGTTAGATATATTTATATTAAGAAACGTAACATTTACACTATAGAAAATTTATTTTTTAAATGTTAATCAAGCTCGATTAGTTCCGAAAAATGAGGGTTCGTCACGTGCGTCTCGGGTAAAAAAACAAAAAAAAACTCATCATTATTTAATCATTTCATTAGCATGATGTAGAAAATATAGATTTTTAATTAGGATAATTTAGAAAAGCATGATTGTATTTTAAAAGCATGTGCGTTTGATTAATGAAGCTTTTAAATGTTGATTTAGGGATTTTTATAATACACTAGACATGTCAAAGAATATTAATTTAGAGATTTCTTGGCACAAATTCAAACAATAAATGGAATTTTAAAACTAATTTGATTAATAAATAATTTTATTTAAATAAAACGATATAATTTGTTTTTTTTTTATAGTAGGTATTTAACGTTAGGAATAGATCATTATAAAAGGTAAGTCTGTTTTATTAAAGTACAACACCCAGTATGTACTTAAAAAGAAGCCCAAAAAGACAAAACGAAATATTATAAACGTTAGTGCATGTTTTATCATCGTGCTTAACACAGATAAAAAAAAATATACACAGGATGTCTCACGATGAGAATCTTATGCGGTTCTATCAACACAAAAACATTGAAATTTTGCCACACTAATCGTCTTTTTCCTAAAATTTTGACAGCTAAATGACGTTTTAGTACAAATTATAAAACGTCAACGAATTGACAGTTCATAAATATCGTGTGTAACCATGGCAACCGTGGTAGGAATGCTTTGAATAAGAAAATCCAGTTGTCAACTTCACATCTGCAATCGAGGTAAACACTGAACGAAATAAGAACATGCAGACGATAAACGACACAGCCGTGGTAACCAACAGAAGCTTCGCGAAGTTGGTTGAGACAAAATGGCTCTTCTATACTTCTATAATATCATAATCGTGTTACTTTTGACATGTGCTGTCCCCTCATCGAGTAAGGGACTGTCAAACGGAGGGATAGGGTTTAAAAGTACTTATTTTTAAATAGTTACCATGAAGGAATTTCAATTTTTAGAAATAATCGTAAGAACTACGTGTCTTGGCTACAAATTGATCTAAGTTTCAACGTTCTATCACGTTCTAAACAGAAGTTATCGACATTTTTCTAAAACGTCATTTAACTGTCAAAATTTTTAGAAAATCGTTATTATCTCGAGAACAAGCAGTGATAGGTGTGGTAATGTTTGAATAAAAAATATTCAGTGTTATCACCGCTATCCGAAAATGTTAAAATATATAGGGTGTTCCGTTTAAAATAATAAAATTTATACCGATTTCCGGTATAACCGGAAGTCCTAGATAAGTGGAAATAATTCTAATATGACGAAAATGATGCCTAATACCTAATTCCAAACTTTCAATATTCTCGATTTTTAATTTTTAGAAATAATCGTGAGAAATACATGTGTTGATCTACAAATTTTTCTCAAACGTCATTTAGCTGTCAAAATTTTTAGTAAATCGTTATTATCTCGAGAACAAGCAGTGATAAGTGTGGTAGTGTTTTAATAAAAAATATTCAGTGTTATCACCGCTATCCGAAAATGTTAAAATATATAGGGTGTTCCATTTAAAATAATAAAATTTATGCCGATTTCCGGTATAACCGGAAGTCCTAGATAAGTGGAAATAATTCTAATATGACGAAAATGATGCCTAATACCTAATTCCAAACTTTCAATATTCTCGATTTTTAATTTTTAGAAATAATCGTGAGAAATACATGTGTGGGCTACAAATTTTTCTCAAACGTCATTTAGCTGTCAAAATTTTTAGTAAATCGTTATTATCTCGAGAACAAGCAGTGATAAGTGTGGTAGTGTTTTAATAAAAAATATTCAGTGTTATCACCGCTATCCGAAAATGTTAAAATATATAGGATGTTCCATTTAAAATAATAAAGTTTATGCCGATTTCCGGTATAACCGGGAGTCCTAGATAAGTGGAAATAATCTTAAAATGACGCAAATAATGCTTAATAACTAATTCCAAACTTTTAATATTCTCATATTGATACAACCTAATAAAATTCTAATTGAGAGTGAGACATCCTGTATATAGTGCAAGAAACTTGCATGTATCTAGAAATATAGATTTAAAAATAATTATAAAGCATATTTAATGAAGTCAATTGATGTACAAGACTATTAATTAATCGTAAATTAACTATTATACACGCATATAATGTATTAATCAACGTTTTAAGATGAAGGTAAGTAAGTAGGGGAAAGGATGGTGAAAAATACGCTAAAATTGTGCGAGAAACGTCAGAATTAAAACGCGGGAAATTTGAATTTAAATTTTAGCCTATTTTTCACACCTGTCAAATATGTCATATTTTTTGAGATTGTTTTTTATTATTTTTTTGAAGGAATTAGAGGATTTTGTACCTGAATTTTTTGGATATGATATATACATATTATATACATAGATAAACATATAAGAAATTTGTGTCTGTTTTATTAAATATGAATAGATCTTAATACTATTAAACAATAAAGGTAACTGTATAGATTTTATTAATGCCTTAAACGATGAAATTCAATAAAATCGAAAGGAGTAAGTGAATTAATAATAAATCTTCCTGCATCTTCCATTTTTCAATTTAGGTTTTTTAGGCTTTAGCTAACGACTTTTTGCTCAAAATATATACTTTTTAAATCTAATATTGGATAATATTATAGTAAAAAAAAAAAGAGGCACAAATTGAAAATCTTCTATATTACCTATTATTATAAATTTAATAAATAAATAATAATAAATAGATCGTGTTTATTATTATATATAGCACAAATTGAAGAATAAAATCTCTTAGAGCACTTATACTATAATAAATATACAGGAATTGCGTATTTAAAACTTGGCGACCATTGTATAATATATCTATCATCTATTAGATTAATTGAGTTATAAATATTTAATTAAAAAAAAAAAGAAAACCCTAAGAAGAATGTTGCTCAATATAAATTTGTGTTTGTGACTATATTTAATGTTATAAAAAGCACAATAAAGCTATGAAATTAAATTAAATCGTTTTATTTATTAATTTTTATTTAAAAATGGCTACCCATTTAATCGGGACGTCACTGTTGACATTACCAATACCAACACAAAACTTTCTCTCTACTGTAAAACCGGCTTTATATATATATTCAATCTTCTCTCGCCATAATAATGGCTGTGTTATCTCGACATTAAAATGCAAGAGCAATTAGAAAACGGTAAGTATTAATAATCTAATTAATTATTTCGTGCGAATTATTAAATCTAATTTTATCATCTATAATCTGATGTGCCGTTTCGGTAGTGTTAACGCGTCAGAAACGGATTTTACAGTGTATTACGTGCGTGGGTGCCATAGTTGCTATCTGACGTGAAATGTCAAAAAAACATGATTTGTTTTCGTGTTTTTACGAAATAGGAATTCGATCAGCGGCGATTCTACCAGCGGAGACGTGATTTGAAACGCGAAAATTTTCGAAAACCTCCATCGAACACTTAAATCGCGATCGTTAAATTTCAAGCCAGTTTCACACTCGGATTTGTTTTTGTTGTAGATGAGGCTGATTCTACAGCGGTTTGTCAAGGATGTCTCAATGTTTTGGACGATGATGAGTGTATTTCAGCGCTCGGGCAAGATTGGCATATGGAATGTTTCAGGTGAGAGGATGTTCGATTCACACACCCTTACGTTAGGATTAATTTTCGATTGTAGGTGCTCAGCCTGCGATGCTTCACTATCGAATTGGTACTTTGAGAAAGACGGGTTGTTATTCTGTAAAGACGATTACTGGTCTCGATATGGTGAATCGTGTCAGCAATGTAGTCAAGTTAGTGATATCGAATCGATTCGATTCCGATCGATTAATTTTTGTTTTAACGCAGGTAATCACCGGTCCAGTTATGGTCGCCGGAGAGCATAAATTCCATCCGGAATGTTTCTGTTGTCGGTTGTGCAGCGCGTTTATCGGAGATGGTGATTCGTACGCTTTGGTCGAACGATCCAAATTATACTGGTGAGTTTTCGTTACCGTTAAATTTAAACGTAAAATTATCGTTTAATGTAAACGTAGCGGGCAATGTTATAAGAAGCAGATGCAACCGTTGGAGAAAACGGCTCATTATCCTTTTACGAGGAAGCCGCATTCGATTCGTTTAGTCGAGATCCCTGGCGGACAGAAAAGTATTAAAATATCGAGCGATCCGACATCGGACGTCCACCATATTATATCAGGGTAAGTTCGCTTTTAAGTATTCCGGGTTAATCTAACGTGAGATCTTTAATTCTCAGGTGTATTTGGAAATTGCGTGCAAAATTTCTGCAATTGGCTTTGACATTTCTAACATCTGCTTTTAACCCGTGCTGTAGTCTAATTAGCTGCTATAGGTAGGTTATTTTCCCCTCCCTCTCTAACAGTTATCGTTGTAGAAAGATTAATAATTAATAATAGCTTGCTTCAAGCTTCACAAATTAATTTCTATTAACCTTAATGTAGGAATATATGATTTAAAATGTTAAATTTGAAAAAAAAAACATTTTTTTTTAATTTTATTTTTATACTCTTTTTATATAAAATTTTTTTGCAATTTTTTTATCAAGAATTTAAACTAAACTAAAAATGGTGATAAAATTATATCCAACACAGTGAGTACTAATTTAAAATTTTATTTTAATCTTATTAATTAAATTTAAAGCTTTTTACAACATTTCCAGACTTGATGTAAATCACGATCTGATGTCATTACACATTGGAGATAGAATCTTAGAGATAAACGGCACTCCAGTAAAGGATACCTCAGTCGAAAACGTTGAGAATCTATTAAAATATTCAGACACCGTCGTGCAAGTGAGTTAATTCATCAAACAATCGATTAAACTTATTATTAACTCGTTATCACATCGATAGTTGACGATAGAACACGATCCGGATGCAATATCAAGACGAAGACCTACCTTTAGTGCCCCGCAGAAAACATCTCCTTTAACAACGACAGCCAGCGATACTAACATTCCGAAAAATAACATGTGTATCAATTCAATAGGTTCCGAAGTGTTCAGTTCCACCGATTCCGTTACGGATAATGTTTCGAAGAGTAACGATAATATTTCTAACCCACCGAAGATAGAAATTATTGTCGATAACACTACTACACCGAAGAGTAATCGGAATCAGAGGTCTGGCGATAAAGAACGCTTATTTAAACGTAAAGATGAGGGATATATGAGTGGAACGAGATCTAGACAATTGAGGCGTAAGAATAATTTAGAGAAGCGGCCTTCGTTGGATAAGGAACGCAGTTCTTCGATGAGTCGATTATTAGACGAGTAAGTTTAAATGTTTTATATTCGTGTATAAATACGATTATATTTTATAGAGCTCCGAATGCTAAGCGATGCATGGAATTATCCAGGGCGTATTCGTTTCTTGAACCGAAACCTCAACAACGTGTTTTTAGAGCTTCCGATTTAGTGAAAGGTGAATTATTAGGGCAGGGATTCTTCGGACAGGTCTTTAAAGTGACGACTAGGGATACCGCTGAAGTAATGGTGCTTAAAGAGTTGTATCGTGTCGATGAAGAAGCTCAAAAAAACTTTTTAAAGGAGGTGATCAATTTTTTATAAATAATTTATCGTAAATTCCTATTGAATTTTTTCAGGTGGCAGTATTACGTAGCTTGCATCATAATAACGTCCTACGATTCATTGGAGTTTTATATAAAGAACGAAAGTTGCATTTAGTAACCGAATACATAGCTGGAGGTACACTCACCGAGTTAATTCACGATACATCCCAACCGTTACCCTGGGAGCAACGAGTATCTTTCGCTAAAGATATAGCGGCAGGCATGGCTTATTTACATTCGATGAATATTATCCACCGCGATTTAAATTCACATAATTGTTTAGTACGAGAGGTAAGTCGATGCGATAAGATTATATTATATTATTGATTAAACCGATTTAATTTAAACAGGATAAAACTGTGATTGTAGCCGATTTCGGTTTAGCCAGAATAGTATCGCAAGCCACTAACAGTGCGAGGCGGATATCTCCGAAAGGACCTTTAGGTAGTGCTAAACGACAGGAACGCAAGAAACGCTACACAGTCGTCGGTAACCCCTATTGGATGGCACCTGAGATGATGAAAGGGAATAAATACGATGAGAAAGTCGATATATTCAGTTTCGGAATTGTTTTATGTGAAATTATCGGGAGAGTACAAGCCGATCCTGATTTTCTTCCACGATCGAACGATTTCGGTTTAAACCAGAATACTTTTAGGGAGAAATTTTGTACTTCTTGTCCGGAACCTTTTTATAAAGTCGCTTTCTTGTGTACCGATCTAAATCCGGATAAACGACCCCCTTTCGAAGTCATGGAAGTTTGGTTAGAATCACTCTCAATGCATTTATCAGTCGGAATGCCCTTACCAGCAGATTTACTCTTCGATATCCAACATTATCGAGGTATCAGCCCTAGTTCGTCAGGTAGTACAACCCCTGAAGGTATCTCATCGGGGCATCGCAGTCCAGCGTTGGAACCGATTACAGAGGGTAAACCGACGATGCCACAGAAAACATCGAGTAGCAACGATATCAAGAAAATGTCCAGTATGGAGAATCTAAAGCCGATTATTAAAGTTTCCAGCGCTGATAATCTTGTAAATAAAGAGAATCAACTCAAACCGATCATAAAAGTTTCTAGTATCGAGAAAATTGATAAAAATAGCAATAACGAGAAGGAACCGATCAGTATTAATGAATTTAATAAAACCTGCTCAACAAACGAACCCCCACGAAAAGACTGTTGTAATGAGACGACACCAGTCGGTGCCGGTTTCAGGAAAATAGGTGCAGTGCCTTTACGAAAGGTGCCTAAAAATTTCACTAGGAACCGTTTTAGTAACGAGAAATTCGATTTTTCCGAGTTATTGAATCAGAAAGTTGAAAATTCTAAAGAGACTACGACGAAGACTAAATTAAACGAGGAGAAAGTTAGTCTTGACGCCCTCGATGGGCTTAAAGATGCAGCGACACCATCGAAAGTCACACAAAAATATGTGAATAACTCGAAATATACTAAACTCGAAGAGACACCGAAGAAATCTTATAGGGAGATCGAATCTAGTCCTGTCTTCGTAAAGAAGTCGAATATCTTTTCGAATAATTGTTTGAGTATAACACGAGATATCCCAGATATTGTTTCATCGACGTTTAAACAGAAATCGTCGGATAAATCTCAGAATGTACAAAATCGGGTTTTAACCGAGAAGAATACCGGAAAACCGCCTTTAACACCATCGACTACTTTTCCTGTGACGTACAAGAAATGCCACAGCTACGAGGAACCTGTTCGTTTGGGTTTAAACGAGAATCTATCTGCTACGAATGAGTCTAAAGCGTCTAGTTCTTCGAGTATAGTTAAAAATATAATCGAAACTTTAAATCGAAGGGAGAGGAATCGGTTTGAATTCCCTAATCGTAGCAGTTACGGTAGGAGTTCGCTTAAAGTTATTGGGAGCCCGAAAGCTTCGCCTATATGTCGTAGTGGTAGTCCCGAGGAGTTTACAGCGTTGTAATATTGAAATGTTTATCGTTGAGTATGATTGAGTGGATCGACAGCATCGATAACCTTTTATTTCGTGCTATCATCGAGATATTTTAAAATGTACACCTCGGAATGCAAATTAAAATACAAACGAAGCAAATATATACTAATTTTTCTGTGATATACTTTGATATATAAGAAAAGTATTAGATGAAATTTATATAAATAGAAAATATATTAAAAATTATAGATATAAAATTATATTGTACACAAAAATTTTGAAAAATTATATAAAATAAAAATATTGTATTATATTATATACTTATTAATGATTGTTTCGAATATAATTCTTTTTTTGTATCGTATAATGATTATTAACGACAAGCAATTTAATATTTAAAAGGAGATACGGAAGGTAATCTCGTATTTAATTTATTCTTCGAATGATTCTGTCTGTTAAACCGATCGAAGATGATGTGTAATTATATTATGTATAATTTAGGATGTAATGTAATATTAAAATTATGACGAAAAGGAAATAAAAACAATTGTACATTCCATATTTTCCTTCTTCATTAACTAATTTTATTGTTAGAGATTTATTTTTACACATATTTTTTGCCATATTATGTTCTTTTTGTACTACTTTTATTTTGTATATAAAATACATGTTAATAATATCAAATTTTTATTGTATTACTTCAGTTAAAAATAGAAAAATTTGATCTAGGATAAAGGAAGGTAAGTGAATTTGAAATAAATTTAGTTTATACAGGGTGTTTCATAAATTCCACAAATTTGAAAAAAAAATTCTATCAACTTACCCTCTAAAATGCACCATTTGCGAGATACAGGGTGTTGACATTTAAATTTAAGGTATCACATCCTGAAATCCTGCGCATATACGCCCTGTATAGTGTTCTATGCATATAATTAAAAATTAATACATTCGAATTTCCCGCGTAAATTCCGATTCAAAATGGCCGCCGTTTTAGCTCACTCTGTATACATGTATTATATAAATTTGTTATAAAATAGTAATTTAGAAGAAATAAAATGTATAATTTGTTTACATTAACTTTTATATTTGAATAAATAAGTAACAATTAGTTATTATTTAAATATTTATGACAGATAAAACGATAGTAGCGCCATCTAGTAATTTCACACTTTAAACTTAAATTTAAATACATATCAGATTAATTATTACTTAACAACTTCTCGTAATCATCTAAACTGGTAATAATTTTACTGTATTGATCAGCGAGAACAGCATATTCCATCCTGAGAACTTGCACCTCGAATTTCACTTCGAGAGATTTCCGATACAACCTATTTAATTCCGCACCGTATTTCTCCTTATCCTCCGCCAATTTCTTGTATAATTTATCGTACTCAGCGGCATTCTGTTTAATCCCTTCCATATCGCTTAAAACCGATTTCTTATTTCTATTATTCATCTCAATTTATTTTTAAATATTTAAAACGAAAAAGCGCGTTTAATTAATCCGAAACGAATTCAAAAATTTAATTTGACAGTTCCACCGATCTGAGCGCCACCACACGTTTAATTTAATAGTCACATCTAGTAAGGGGAGTTCGGAAAAATCACCGCGAGATGACGCGACCTTCATCGGATCGATTTTCCCCCCGAACGTGGAAAATTATTAATAATCTCAGCTTTCCACTGACGATATCGCAAGTTGAAACGTGTTTTTTTCTCCCCAAATGAAACAATCGTGATTTAAAATTGATAGACTCGATAACGAAAAAAGGAGTAAATATAGCCGAGCGAAAGGGGTGAACTTGTTTAACAAAAAAAAAAAATTAAATCGAGAATTAGAAGAAGAAGAAAGGTGGGCATTAAACGTAACGATTAAATTTCCTATTCACTATTATTAATTTATTTATTTATTTAAAGCATGATTTTATTTTTTAATTTTAAAATATTAAAAAAAAGAAAAATTTGATATTCTACACTGTATTTATTTAATATTACAAAGATTTTCCGTTATATTTTTGTTTTTTATTGCTTTTAGCGTGCGTACCCCCCACAAACACCAATCAAAAAAAATTTAAGCGAATGAATAGTAATAATACTATTAAAGCATCATTCACAGACAACATAAAATTAAGTATAAATTGGTAATAGTCAAAAATCATTTTATTATATATATTAAGCATGCTTATATAAGATTTAAAAAACATAATTTGAATTGTGTAACTCCCCTATTTCCCTGCCTTTTTAAGAGGATTCAAAATTCACCCCAGCTTTTGCATGAATTAGGTGAATGCAGATTTTTAACGCATTAATATCTAATAGAATGCTGTGTTATTTAAATGATATAATATATATATTTCGTCGCAATGCGCTTATGTCTTTGTATTATAATCAAAATATCGATTTTTTCCCCCCTGAATAAACCTTTATTTTAAATTAATTTCGCTTTTTTTTTTTAAGAATGAAATGTGACGCATATGATTATTATTATTTTTATATTACCACTCTCAATCTAATTATAAGAAAAAATCCCTATTAATACTCGAAATTTTACATTTTAATCTAATAATAATTTCGGTTTGAAGACGTTATCGACCGTTGTCTCTTTCTCCCAACCATCCAAAAAGACCTTTTTTTTTTTTCTTCCCTTCCCCAATACACCACATCCTCTACCTTTAACTACACACATATTTTTATCAGTTATTTTTACCCATAGCAACGGTACGCCAATGCGACGGGCGCCGCCGTCATTGGCTAATTTCGCTCGTGTTCGCGACGACGTAGTGGGGGTGGATTATATGTACGGACAGAAGTCACTGCCAGAAACCACTGGCAGACGCCGCTGCCAGACGCCTCTATCGCTTTCGACCAATAAGTGTACGCGACCGTTATATTTTGGCATTTTAGAAATATCCGCCAAGTGAGTAGCTCGGGAAAAATTGAAAATCGCCGAATTACAACAAGACAACGGATTCTTGTGTCAAAAACCGTCAAAAATACCAGTTTTACGACTCGATTAGAGCCTCCAGAGCGTATTCCCGTTAAATTTCACGTAAGTCTTGCGTTCATACAAACGTAACCCGTTAATTTATACCCCCGTTTCGTGAACTGTACCGAATATCTTGGTGGTAGTGATCGAAACGATCAATCAACGCTAGATATTTGACAGATATAATTGCCACCCCCTCCCCCACCGCGTCGAACATTTAGGGGGCCCCCTGCCATACAATGTCGCATGTCTTATCTTTATTAGAACGATTCGCCGATTATTATATTGATAAAGCCGATATCTGGTGGTACCAGTATTGGGGATGACAAGACCGACGATGATCATTCAATTTGATGAGCGAACTCGTGGCTCATGCTACGGTCCGGGTTAGAAATTGGAATGCGTATAGAAGACGTGATCATAGAGAATATACAGGGCTAGTTCCTTTTTAACCTTTAAAGCTAGAAAAAAAAAATGTTTCGATTAAAATTAAAGAGATCGTAAAACAAGTTCTGCTCTCGATTGCAGGTCTTCAGCTGCAAATAAAGATCCATCCAAGATGACCGACCGCAAAGCAGTTATCAAGAACGCCGATATGAGCGAAGACATGCAACAGGATGCAGTTGATTGTGCGACGCAAGCTATCGAAAAGTATAATATTGAAAAGGTGAGTCGATTTTTTTGTGTTACGATAAGGAAATCTTATTAGAATTTTTGTTAGTTTATCTAAGGCTTAACGTTAGAGAAATCGGTTCATGTTAAATTCTTCAAATAAATATCGGGTACGATCTGTCAATTTTTGACATTTTATTGTTTGTTGAACGTATCATATCGATATATCTTATTTTTATCAAATTAGGCTGCGATCTTATCTAATTTTATTGTGTAATTAGTTTCGATGATACTTTAATTTGAATCGTTTAAAAAATTTTGGGTCGTTTATGCAGTCCAATTAAATTTTGTTGTTTTTTTTTAAAACGAAGTTGTCAAAATTAAAATTAAATGTTGTGACGATTGAACCAAAATTAAACGTGAGTTAATAAAAAAGACTCGTAATGCACTGAAAACACAATTAATCATTGCTGTCGTGATCGTAAATCTTTGAGAAAAACCGTAAAAATGAGGATAAAGTTGGGGTTTTCGGCCAATGATGGCTGGTTCGGAAGGTGGAAGAAGAGGCATGTAATCAGTTTTCTAAACATTTGTTAAGAAAAAAAGTCATCGGATGGTCCTGCGGCAAGTGGTGAGCACAAACGAACCCCCAAAACTGAAAATGTAGTTGCTGTCTTTCAACACAATGAGCCAGGGTGTGATTGAATGCCTAAAGAGACAATATCAGTGCAATTTGTTCGCTGAGCTTTTAGGGTTTAGCTTTTCCACAATTCTTGACGAAAGGCCCAGACTGACCACACATTGAGAAAGAGATTGGCAACACAACTTGACAACGAGCTACCAATCTCCAATGATGACTAAATTATACAGTAGGATGTCAAAGAGTGGGTTGACATGAAGATTGAGTTCTTGAATTGGGGTGAAATTGTTCAGCGCAGTGTTGCAAAAGAATCAAAAAGATAAAATCCAAGAGGAGGAGAAGGTTGTGTTGAAGATCTTGGAGTTTGTGTTTTAAGACTTCTTCATCAGAATTTAAGAGGAATTCTTCGGCATACCGATACTGCATCATATCGTGCCTGACAACTGTCGATTTTGGGAGTTTAATTGAACTTACATGCTATCGCATTGGTATAGTTCTTTCAGCGATATAGCGACCCGATTCTAAAAATTTACAATACGACCCCCAAACTAACACAGACCCACCACCATGTTTAATTGTAGGTTGTAAACATTCGGGGTAGTACTAACGTCTTCTGGTGCTAAAAACTTCAAATTTTGTTTCATCGCTATACAGGGTGTTCCAACTAAGCGGGATTCTTCTGTAACTCTGTAGCTGTAAATTTAACAAAAAAATGTTTTTAATAAAAGTTGTCTAGAATTATGTGGGCCATGTAAGGAAAATATTTTTAGCTTCACAGGGTGTTCCATTTCCCGGGGGCCCTACACAACTTTGTTATTTTAAACGGAACACCCTATATATTATTATATTTTTGGATTCCTCCTTATAATTGGTGCTGCTTAAAACTGACCATTTTCGAGATATTCAGATTGATTTCAAGGACTGTGGGCTCGTAATAACAATAAACATCGGTATCACCACAACTTTGATTAATTATTCGGGACACGTGTTTCGAAAACGCATGGGTTTTCATCATTATTCGGTATTCGGTTGATGATGAAAACCCATGCGTTTTCGAAACACGTGTCCCGAATAATTAATCAAAGTTGTGGTGTGAGGTGATACCGATGTTTATTGAGATATTCAGATGTTTTTGAAAAAAAAAATCACGATTTCAGCTCTCTCAATGAGGCTAAATAGCATCTAAACCGTAAAGGTTAGAAACCTGCGGTTTTGAAGGTTCGTTTTGGTATGAATTACTCTATCTTTTTATTATTGAACAAAATGTGTAGGTTATTCGTAGTCGGAAATACTGAGGCCTACATTTAACAATCTTAAATGTTAAAAAACTTCTTTTTTTAAATGGAATGACCCCATATTAATTATCATGGGTGAATGCAAAATTGAGTGGCCTTTCGATTGATATTACTTATTTCTAACAGTTTTCCAGAAAAATCTAGTTCGTAGTAAAGATAGCTAATAACAATTGATTAAAGAACTGTAATTTGCTCAATTTAGCAATTTTTTCTTGTTCTATGCGATGTGGGATATTTTGTCCCAGGTGAAATTTTACGCGATCTGTTATTTTTTATTTAATAAAGGTGTTTGTGAGCACTTTTATTAATTATCTTGTATAATAAATGTGTTATTCAAGTTCTTACACCTGGGACAGGTGTGGGACATTTTGTCCTAGGTTTATATTTTATGCCTTTTTTGACGCAATTTAATTATGTATTTTAATTCAGAAATTTGTTATTCAACTTTTATTTGTGGGACATGCATGGGACATTCTGCTCTACCTTAAATTTTATTCATTTTTACGGCCGTTTATTGTATTGTATCTTATTCAATTGTTTTTATCTGTGGTGGTTGCTAGAAGTTTTTACATTGAGCACAGAGGTGGGACACCCTGTCCCAGAATATTTCGGTACAATTTATTGTATTTTGCATTTGGAACAAAATGTGGGACATCCTGTCCCAAATGAATCTTTTTTTGCTTGCACGATTCAAGTCTTTAACCTCCTAAGCTTTTGTTTGTTTTTTTTTTAATATTTTTTATTCGTTTACCATATATAATATATAATTTCTACAACTGTAGATACATTTTTTTACGAATTCCCTTCGCTATAAATATTTGAACACGCAATACATACGATAGATCAGTGAATCATTTCTTTTTGTTTTAAATAGCTCCCCGATATCGGAATGCTACGCGTGCCTTTGATTCTGAATCGTATCAAAACGAAACAGACCTCTTAATCGATATACCGATAATAATGCTAATGCGAGGGACCTGTAATCTAACATTTATAACCCGGGTAAATCGTACCTGTTCTAGAGTGACGTCCGTTTGCAAAAGTGCCTCGCTAATCTCACGACAATTTTATTGTGATATATTGCAGTTTGCCAACCGTAAAGTTTTACGAAAGTTCAAATTGATGTTGTAGTAGACTTGATATATATCGCTTGAGCTCGTATAAAAGATTACGTGAAAAATTTGATTTATAATCTAGAAATATGTTTTACGTTCAACAAACAATGGTCTTAATTAAAGAGCGCGACGTGTGTTTTCTAATTTTTTTTTTAATCTTTTTTTAAATGCCCGAAGAGCTGCGCCTAAAATATTGGGTTATTTTAAGGGTTCGTACAAGAAAATCGACCTTTTTTTTTTAGACGCTAACCGTCGTCGGGTTTAGATTTTTTTTCTTTCGTTCTCTCTCTCGTTTAAAGAAATCGTTAACCTCTGTTTTAACCCACAGTAGGTGGATGAAAGAGATATGCATGTGTAGCGGGCTTTGCGTGTTCAAATCACTTTGCAAGCCGAGGACGGTATATCAAACGCAGCGAGAAGCAATTTTAGATATAATACCTTGTTGTATTAAGGCCTTCAAAATGTAATTTATATGACAACTGTGGTATACCGCTCGTTGTTATGTTTGTTTTAAATAAATTCTCTATCAATCGCGTCATCTTGTGTTAAAAATTGAATATTTTTGTGCGCGGGACATCCTGTCCCGGTTTAAATTTTACGCGTTTTCGACGCAATTTATTATATTGTATTCAATAAACGTGTTATCCAACTTTTTACGTCTGGGACAGATGTGGGACATTTTGTCCCGGTTGAATTTTATGCAATTTTAACGCGATCTAATAATTTTATTTAAAACTGCAGTGTTATTGAGCTTTTTACGTCTGCGATAGACGTGGGACAATTTGTCCCGGATGAAATTTAATCATTTTTGACGCGATTTATTCATTTTTATTTAATAAATGTGTTGAAGGATTCTTTTACGTTTGCGGCAGGTGTTGGGACATTCTGTCCCAAACTGAATTTTATATATTTTTTGCGCAATTGATTATATTTTATTTAATAAACGTGTTACCCAAATTTTTACGCTTGGTAGAGATGTGGGACATTTTGTCCCAGATGAATTTTATGCAATTTTTAACGCGATCTAGTAATTTTATTTAACGCTGTAGTGTTATTGAGCTTTTTACGTCTGGGATAGACGTGGGACAATTTGTCCCGGACGAGATTTAAGTATTTTTGAGGCGATTTATTTATTTTTATTTAATAAATGTGTTAAAGGGTTCTTTTACGTTTGCGACAGGTGTTGGGACATTCTGTCCCAAACTGAATTTTATGCATTTTTCGCGCAATTTATTATATTTCATTTAATAAATGTTCTGTTGACGTTTTTTGCGTCTGGCACAGGTGTAGGCCAGTTTGTCCCACGGTGATGTTTTATGTTTTTTTGCGCAATTTATTTGTTTTAATTCAGAAATACGTTTTTCTACTTTTACTCCTGGGATAGACTTGGGACATTCTGCTCTAGATTAAGTTTTATACATTTTTGGAGCAATTTATTTATTTGTTTTTTTTTTATTTAATTTCTGGTGGCTGTTAATAGTTGATAAATGTGTTATTCAAGTTTTTACGTTTACGACAGACGTGGGACATTTTGTTCTATGTAATTTATTCATTCTAGTTTCTATTTCTGGGAACTTGTGTTTTAGATTAATTTTTTTATTAATTTTGTCGTGAATTATTGTATTTTATTCAATTGCTTTTATCTGTAGTTGCACCCACTACAGGCGGTGGGACATCCTGTCCCAGATTAAATTTTATGTATTTTTTACGTCCATTTTTTGAGCAATTTATTGAATTTTATTTAATAAATGAATTATTCAACTTTTTACACTTGGGACAGGGGTGGGACATTTTGTCCCAAATGAATTTTTTTGCATTTTCGGCGTAAATTATTTTAGTTTTAAAAAAATGTGCTATTTACCTTTTTAAATCTGGGATTGAAATGTGGGACATTTGTCCCATATATGCATATATTAATAAATGTAATTTATTAATTTTGTTACGATTTTCAAAAATTCTCTTTTGTTTCCTTTCAGGATATCGCAGCGTATATCAAGAAAGAATTCGATAAAAAGTACAATCCAACTTGGCATTGCATCGTTGGACGTAACTTTGGGTCGTACGTAACCCACGAAACGCGCCACTTTATATATTTCTATTTAGGACAAGTGGCGATCCTACTCTTCAAGAGCGGTTAAATCAATTGTTTCGAACGCCGAATCATTCCATCAAAGCAAACAAACACACATAAAAAAAACCTTTAACAAAAAAAAAACTCAATTCCATCATATTTTGCTCTACTCAATCAACAACAAAAAAATAATAAATAATAATGTTTTTGAAACAATATGTATTATATTAAAAAGTAAATACACGCCGCCCCCCTGCCGGCTCCCCGCCCATATTTTCTTCTACTTGGACTTTGGAAGAATTCGAAAAAAAAAACGAGGATCGGTTAAAAAAAATTTTTCAAAATTAAATGGATCTCGAGCGCACGGTTTATTTTTTGCACGCCCCTTTCCCCCTACTCCGCAGATTTTTATTTTTATTCTCACGCCGAAGGATGTCCCCCCTTGCAAGATGGAGGAATTTTGTGATTTAAAATGATTTGTTTTTCTCCTTTAATATACGATATTTTGGGACTCCGTTTTGCTAGGACGCTCATATTAGCGGGAGATGTAGAAATGACAATGTTGTTATAACGCGCAGGAAATTGATATATAAATAAATAAATAAAAGTCTTCTCGAAAGTATTAATAAATAATTTTTTTTTTTTTTTTAAATAGAATAAATTTTTGGTTTAGCAATCTCTTGAATTTTTATTTTTAATTATTATTATTAATAATTGATATTTATTTTAAAAAATAAAATAAATAAATTTAGTATGTACTTAAATTAAATTAAAATATTTCTGTTAACTTGTTACTCACTTAGAATTAAAAAAAAAGTTAAATTGATAAAATAGCGAAATTATTCTTCCAAAAAAAAAAATTAACCGAATTTTATAGATTAAAAATAAATTTTTGGGGTACCACTCTCTACATAAATGTATGTATATTTCGATGTTTTTCGGTCTTCTATTAAGTGTGCTATTTTAGGATGCTTTTAAATATAAAATTTCTTCCCTCCCTCGACCCCACCTCCCCGTCCCTCTGCCCCCTTATAAAAAAAATAAATTTTAATTTTAGGGAAATTATATTGCGTTAACTGTATATAAATATATATACCAGGATATCATTTAAATAATAAAAATTTAAGAAAAAAAAAATAAAAACAAAAAACGTAATCTACAGAGTGTTTATATTCCTTGTTAATAGTAAGCTGCATTTATAATAATATTACGCACAGTTCTTAATTGAGGTTACAAAAAAAAAGAAGAAAAACGTGTGGGATCTACGAGGTGTACTCATTTTTTTTTTTTTTTTTTGTTTACTGTATATATGTTTTTGTGAACGATTCTTTTTGTATATTATATTTATGACGCCTTCTACGATCCGCACGGATGCGACGCCACTGTCTTTCAGTTATTTTGTAAGTGAAAAAATATGGTAAAAATAAGGAGGTATTATTATTTTTTAATAACCTGTATATTATGGAGGTAATTTCGAATACAACCTGGTATATACTAGAAGAAAAATAAATTTAAACAATACAGGGTGTTACAAAAATATATGTGTATTAATTAATATTAAACAAGTATCGATATATAAAAAAAACAACGTCCAGATATTTTTTTAACACGAGATTATCGGTAATATAACGAGTATAAAAATAAAACTATATATTTGTGTCATCCTGTATTATAAAAAAAATAATATCGGGAAAATTAGTGAAAAATAAAACTAATTAATTCTTCTAAAATGTATATATATATAAGTGACGATGATAAAGATTAAAAAAAATAAAACAAACACAACCCATGTTGATGATTAAACTGCCAATATTACTAATTTTTTTTTTAATTTTCGCTTTTAACTTTTGTTTCCCCCTTTATATTTTTATTTTTAATGGAAGAATTATAATAGTTTTGTTTTATCACTCAATATTATAATGATGATACGTACCTTTTTAAATGTATAACCACAAATTGAAAATTTACTACCGGAAACGTGTTTTTGACTATACAACTGTTACAAATTTTTTTTTTCGTTTTATTCTCCGATATGTCATAATTTTTCTTTTTTTTTTATGTTTTAATTGAAAAAAATATGAAAGTACATATTACATAAATGGTATTTGTTCACTCGTTTCATTTCCTATATTAGTGTAATAAAATATATGGTTAAAAAAAACTTATTTTTTTAATTCATCTCGATGTCCATTTTCCTAGAAATATTCGTTTTATTTTATTTTTTTTGAAAAATAAAAGGTAAGTACAGTATTACTTAATTTTTTCCCTATTATGCTATTATTTTTGGTTGTCCCTGTATATTATAATGTCATAATATATTTGGGTGTGTTCACCCAAGTTTTCTTTTTATTAAATTTAATGCACGGCTTAAATTACAATTAAATCTGTATGTATTAATAAATCAAAATTAATTTATTTCGTCGAAATAATTAAATTTTAAATAAATAGAATATAAATAATTTGGCTGAACGCATCTCAATACCTACATTGCCAACTACCGGCCATCTTAAATCACATGTCCTCGATTATCCAATCATAACGTAGCATTCAATTCCAACTAAGAACGCGTCCAAACGCTTTTGTCCCACGCAGTTCCACAAAACGAAGCTCCCTCGTTTTAGGCGAATTTAAACCTCGAAAAAGGGGGAGAATGTGTGGAAAATTCGTTGGCACGTAATTTTCTATGGATATCCGAGGATTTCGGCCCCCGAAACGGTGTATTTCATTGAAAATTTCCACTTTGCACGACGGCGTAAGTTAATGCAACCTAATAGTGCAGACCGTTATCGTGAAGGAAGCTGATTTGTCTGCCGGATTTTTTGCCATTACGATCGTTGTATCAACGAATATATTGAGATAAAGATGGTTCGAGGTAATGTACATTTTAATTTAGATCACGATTTAACTCGTAATTCTTAATTAATTAGGGAAATTGTAGATTTTAAATTACACGACAGCCATGTTGTTTTTTTTTGTCTCCTATAACTTGGCTTGTTTTCGAGTGTTTTGACAAGTTTAAATTTAAGGTTAAATTCTATTTAAAATCCGCGAATTTTGCAGGACGCAGAGTTCGAGCTGTCGTTGCTTACGCTAGAAACGATGATTGCTGTTCACCCAACCCGAAAAGAAAGGATCAACGTGCTGAGATCAATACTAAATTAACTCGGAATATGTTGAATACGAACAAGACTATAACACAATTCTTCCAGGTAATATTCACTGTTATATTATCAGATAAAGCATTTATTTTTTTTTAATATATTATAGTCTGTGTGCGGTGATCTTGGATATAATGATGACTTCCCTATTAAACCATCGAAAATCAACTCTAACGGAATCGTTTCGAGGCAAATCAATTGTATCATCGACAATTCCGATATACTAAATTGCGAAACTGAAAACTATATCGGTAAGTTTTATTCACATTTTTAATATTCCGTTTACATAACTTTTAAATATAATCTATACTATCGACATGACCAAGTCCGAATAATGTTAATTTAGGGTACGATGAACTTATCGGCTGTATTCTCCCGATTGGTCCCGATTCTTCTCTCTGCGGTTCTTCTTGTTGTTTATTAGGCAGGTGTTGAATGGTGGCCTCTTGATTGTTCATCTCAGCTATTTCTTGAAAGGCAAAATTTAAATGCGAATCCATCTTTTGCTCACTTATATCGTTGATCGCTTGAAATGCAGTACGTTGCTGTATCATTGTACCTTGTTGACTCGGTGAATATTTCCTATAATAATAATAATACGATCAAAAATAGAATAAATTCAAGTTGGTAACATTACGAAGTTTTAATCTGGCTCGCCGAAGGTGGTTGCGATAATATTTTTTTAGGTGGAAGCTTTGATATTTCCGTTCCAACTTTCTTATTGATGGTTTCCTCTAAGGCTCCGGCATCCTTTCGAACGGCTCCTAATAAGGTATCGGAAGAGACAACGATCTTTTTAAATAGAGTTTCGGCTTCTTTAATCGTTTGATCGTATCTCTCGTATGTCATTATTCGTTGATTTAAACTTTTCGTTACTAATTTAAATTTATATTTTAATCTCGCAATCTCAGTTTTGAGCTGTTTCTTCTCGCTTTCCTGTTTCTCGATTAGCATCGTTAACTCATCCCGTTGCTCTTTTAATAATATTAGATATTTCGATATCTCATCGTTGTTACTTCTTAAGACATTATGATCAGGGAGTGCGAGGTGGGAATTCGATTGTGGACTTGGTGAACGGGTTAGACGGATTGCAGAACGCGACGTTGGCTCTCTTCCCTCATCGGAACGACTGGCGTATCTCTGGTAGACTATAGTTTTTACGTGCGGTTTTGACATTATACACGCATAAATTTGAGGGACTTTTACCACGAATCAACGCGAAATTTTGACAATCCCACAACATGATAATGATTGATTTAGATATTCGTTGAATAAATTCTACGTTGCTATGGAATTTGTGTGCAGATTTGAATAAGACACCTTTAATCGGGGAAACGTTCAATGAGAATGTCAAATCACCACCGACACCTCACAGGATTGAATTGAGATCTGACAGCGAGAATGGTATGAACCCCAATGGAATCTGCGACAAACTTGATGTGGCTCCGGCAACCGAGTTACCACCTCCTAAAGTGAAACGAAGGTAATAAAAAAATCTGATTAAAATTATGTTTTAATTTATAATATGCGTTAACAGATTAAAGAATAATCGAATCATCAACGATGATATCTTGAATAATACGGAAAAATCCAATCATAAATTGACGGAATTCTTCCCGGTGAGGAGATCGATTCGCAAGACTAAAAAGACTGTGTTAGAGGAGAAACAAAAGTTTTTAGAGGAAGCTTTACGGAGTGGTAAAGAAGATGGATTATTGGTAATATTAATTGCTGTTCGTTAGTTTCGATTATGGACATTTTAATTAATGTTATTTGTTTTTTACTTTTAGATTCGAGAATTCGATGGGAAAGGCAGAGGTGTTATAGCGGGAAGGACTTTTTTTAAAGGAGATTTTGTTGTAGAATATAGCGGGGAACTAATTGATATCAACGAAGCTAGGTTGCGGGAACAGAAATATGCTCAGGATCAAAGTACGGGGTGTTATATGTATTATTTTAAGCATAAAAATCAACAGTATTGGTAAGTTTGTTTCTATGATTGTGTCGATTTAATTTTTTTACACGAGTAAAGGGAGCGAAACACAACGTACAAAAAAGTTGCAGCAGCAATTAGATCTTGCGCAGAGACTTTAGTGATTTCTTTGGAATTTTAAAATTCTTGTTCGTTTTTTATAGCTTGCTGGGTCTTCAGTAGTTTAGCTTTCATTTCAGAACAGTCAACAATCCCTTTGTCTTTGCTTATGACAATCTATCGCTGTCGACTCAGGATTCTCCAGCATCTTGCGTACAATCAACTTGCCATCGTCTTCCTTCATTGCCACTTAGTTTTAGACCAATTTTTTTCGTGCAAAAAAAGATTTAAGATCTAAATTCCATTTGATAATAATATAATTGACGGTAATGAGTTTAGGGATGCTTTCCTCTAGGAGTTTATCCATAACTATGCATGCTAAGATAGGGGTGAGAGAGAAAAGTCTGCTTGTAGAGGAAAGCATCTCTACCGCTTCCATTTTGATTACCTTCAATTCCATGAAAACATAAAATTCACGGTGGAAGAGGGAATGCAACAACTGTGTTCACTTCCTGGACACCCTAGTAATCAGACAGCCCAACCAATGGATCTCTGTCGATTGGTACACCAAACCCACCTGTTCAGGCAGATCTCTATCTTAACTATACCTCAAAGCATCCCATCTCTATGAAAATTAATATTATAAAAGCCATGAAAAGCGGAATTCTTAAAATTTCTGGCAATTTATTTAAGAATAAAAACATCAACAGAATCTATGACATATTCATTAATAACAGCTTCCCGAAAGGTCTGTTGAAGAAAATTGTTTTCAATTCCTCTGTCACCGGCTTGGACTTGGCACTTTCCGAGATCTCTTACGATGGTGCTAATCAGGATAATATCACTACCACCATATATATGTCGTAGTCAATGGGCGTAATACGTCATTACACGTATTGCCGGCAAAGACTGCAATCAAATAAGGATTCCTTAGTTTGACTGAAAATTTACGTTGTTTCAGTGATGGCCGCTTTATTTTCTGTCAAACAAAGTAAACTGTGAAACGAGTAAAGTCACTTTTTTAGTATTTTCTTAAAAAGTTTTAATTTCATACATTTGACAGGTAAATTGATGGTTTGATACCAGTACCTTCGATGTAAATTTTTGGTAGAAAAATTAAAGTAAGCAAAATATTTTTAATTCGGCAACACAAATACAGGTTACATAAAAATCATACATAACACCATGTATGTCAAAAACATATCAGAAATACAAAAAAGTCAAAAATATACTAAGTATAATAATATACGTAGATCGGTAGAATTTATTTTAATTTTATTTATTTAAGCAAGTAGCACTAGTATGGCACAGAATTGCACTTTATTTTTTTCTTAAAACACACAACGATTTGTTTGACATTGTTTCTTTGATGGCTTGCAGGAGCACTTAAAATATCCTTGTCCATCACGCAAAACTCCAGATATAGCTTCTCGGACAGAAATATATTTATCAGGCACGTTTTCTACATTTAAAAACTGACAATCTGCCGCAACAATATCCGCACGATTATACCATCCCTTAATTTTCCCCACGGAAGATCCTAATTGAAATACTCCAAGCTACAATAACGCATATTAAATTTTGCATGTCGCTTGGACCACGATCAATTTTTTCAACTGGCAAAAGCATCCCCAATTTTTAAGGGAGGTAGTTTTTTAGCAGCACTTAACACCATTTTTTCGCCTGCTTTTTTTTGTCCAGAATGACATTCGTCTCTGTTACTTAGAATAGAAGCTTGAAGAGAGCATAATACACATGAGGCATTCTTTTGACTCGTACAATCTAAGCAAATTACCGTTTCTTGAGATTCGCTTACACTTTCTAGGGAACTAGCAAGAGGCAGAGTTACGTTCATTCCAATAGAATTAGTAATAAGTATTTCATTTGATATATTTGATTCTTCTAATCCGTCAATATCTTCATTCATATTTTCATTTAAAACCTTAACATTTTCATCGGTTTTTCTATGCAATTCGGACAAAACGCCGTTAAGATCTTCTTCTGTTTCTAAGGTTGTAATAATCTCGCTTGGTAAATTAGTAGAGGATAGCCCGACCTTTGGATTTGTACCAAACAACGCTCTATAAGGGCTGCGACCAATAATTCTATGATGAGAAGAGTTTTTCTGGTACTGTGACATTGCACCACCCACCAGTTGGTTGAATTTTTATCCATCATCCAAGCCCGTAACATATTTTCGACGTCTTGGTTAGATCTTTCTATGCTTCCTTGCGACTGTGGGTGTCGTGGGCGGCCATGAAGAACTTTCAAGTCGGGCCATAGTTTAACCAACTCGGTAATTACACTATTTACAAACTCGCGGCCATTGTCGCTCTGCAATATAGCTGGTGCTTCAAATTCGAGAAAAATTTTCAGGAGTTCCACTGCCACCTCAACAGCTTGCTTTGATTTCAAAGGACGAAGACAGATAAATTTTGTTAAATGGTCTTGATAATTCAATAACCATTTGTATTGTCCATCTTGACATGATTGATAGTCAATCAAATCAACTTGGGCCTTCTTTTGAAATAATAGGTTTGATTACAAGATTTGCATGTCTGTTAGCTTTTTTTTCTGACAAACTTGGCAGCACTCCAAAAAGATCTGAATAACTCGTGGAATTTGACATTTGGCTTTTAAACTAAAAATCATTTTATCTCTAGTGCCATGTCCCACTGCAATATGCGTGGAATACAATTTTTCAAACAAATCTTCATATGGCGTAACATAAATAACATTATCTTCTCCTTCTAGCTTTTTTTAATGATATTATGTTTATTTATATCTCGATCGTATCATACAGCGACAATAAATGATATTGCCTACGAAGTTCTCTTCTTACCAATAGCTTGCTTGGCTAGTAAAATATCGTTTGTAACCTAAAATATAATCAATAAGAACAACTGACCGATTTGCTTTGAGGTTAGAATTTCTTACCTCTTGCATTTCTTCATAATTCCACGGTTTTTTAGCTCCTTTGTTTTCCAAATAAAATTTATCTAATTTGTCGTAAAATAAAATCTTGTGGTTTTCCATATTTGTTAAAATACTACATAAATATCTCACAAAATAAGTATGTACTATCAGCCCATTCAGTCAGATCGCAAATGACTTTTAATTGTAACACGTGTTCGTTTCACAGTTTACTTTGTTTGACCGAAAGTAAAGCTCCCTGAAACGACTTAAATTTTCAGTCAAACGAAGGAATCCTTATTTGATTACAGTCTTTACCGGCAATACGTGTAATGACTGGGCTTTCCGTGTAATGACCTATTACGCCCATTGACTACGACATATACATCATTATCTGCCCTTCCTGTTGAAATTTACACTAGATTTCCTTTCATTTCAGTTCTAACTCCCAAAATTTCTAATTTATTCAGAGAGCATCATATCTCCATAGCTTCTTGTAGTATTAAGATCATCAATCTACTTTTTAATACATAGATGTACATCTAAAACTAACCCTTCCTTGCAGTTCAAGTCGGACAAACTTCACAATTCGTATTAGACAACACGAACTAGATTGTAAGATTTCGCATAATTTCGACCTTAATAATGTTACAATTTTGCATACTGAACAAACATATTGTAAAAGATTATTTCTGGAGATGTATTAACATCAACAGACATCAAACATCTATCAATTTGAAAACAGACATCAGCAACCTCAGTAATATTTATTCACAAATATTACATAAATTAATTCGTTTTGCCTCGTTTATTCGTCTTCCCTTTGCTCCGTTTTCGCTGTATAAAAAATTTTGATTGCCTCTGCACCTGACATTGCACTTACACCTGAGTTGGTGACCAATTGATGGACTACTTGTTCAACATGTTTGCTCTGTTTTACATCGATCAATCTTTATGTTCAATAATGGGCGTGATGTGTCCTCGTATTTGGTTTTTTTCCTCTTTCTGATGCTCGTTTTTGTTATGGTACTCTCTTGTAAGTATTTTATTAACCTCCTCGTTTTATTTTGTCGTCATTTTATTATTATATTTTTTGTAGCTTGTCTCTGATGAAGTAACTAATAATTTAGAAAAGCTCGGACGTTAAAAAGGAGTAAAAGTTTGTTTTTGATTTTTTTGGCTGCTGCCTATTATTTCAACTCATCCCCAAGATAATTGACGTTGTTTTCTTCTAATATCGCTATCGTGCGAAGCTAAATCTGGCCAAAATACTGCTGACATATTGCATCTTTTGTAAAATGATGAAAACGACGCCTTAGACGACACTCCTTCTTATAAATTGCGCCGGATATAGCGCCCTTCATAAAAAATATGGTGGCCTTTAGTCCGCAAGAGCAAATGGCTTACCAAGTGAGGACTTTCTCGTCAAATTTTTCTAGCACTCAACAGAATCTTAATCATATTGTGCAATTTTCGAAACCTTATATTTTCACTTGTCTTTCACCTCTTTTGGGTAATTTTTGTTTTAGTTTTAGTGTTTTTGTTTTTTTTTTTTTCGAATTTTGGATCGATTGCTTGGAGGCTTTTTTCTTCCACTTTCCGGTAAATCTTTAAGAGAACAGATAATTGATTATAATATTTTTAATACCATTTAGACTGAGTTTGTACCGTTTTACCAGCTGTTTGTATGAAATTCCCTTTTTGAAGCAGTAATTGTGCACAATTTGCTCTCGCAATAGCTCTTCGATTGGTGGCATCGCCACAACTACAAAAAAATGCCGAATCGTTCAATTTTTTTTTAATAGTACTTACCGCCTTGTGTGAAATCTGTCTGCAATCGTCTGCACTGTGTGAAATATCGAATGAATAGTGTGCAGTTTTAGGCTAATTATAAACTCGATTCAAGCCAAGAGGCTTTGCCACCCCCTACATCGACTAAAGGAAGTTTGAAGGTGTCGGTGTCTCTATGGGATGTCCAGCATTCAGTTTAAATATTTCGCTACATTTAAACGTATTAAACATCACTTGTTCCACCCATTACTATTTAATAGTTGTATAATTTGTGCGTGTAAATGTGTTTAATAGCTTTGTTACGGCACTATAAGTTTGTGCTGTTATAATCACTTTACACCCTCTCCTTTCCCCCTCTCACTCCAAGCATAGCGAATGGTTGATCTATCGGAATACAATTCCTTGAGAAAAATGTCACCACCCCCTCGGTAATCACTGCGGAGTGCAAAAAAAAAAAACAATTTCCTATCGGGTTCCTTTAAATAATTAATATACAAATTTGTTGTCAGTAGATCTATTCAACAATGTAAAAATATATTAGGTGAGCAATAAGAGATTATTGCTTTTCTATTGGTTAATTTGATCAGGTTTTATAACTTGTTTTTTTTTATTTTTTTAGTGTTGATGCTACAGCAGAAACTGGACGTTTCGGTAGATTAGTCAACCATTCCAGGAATGGCAATTTACTTACAAGAACCGTCTCCATCGATAACAAACCACGCTTAGTTTTAATCGCAAAGGACACTATCGAAAAGGGAGACGAGGTTACTTACGACTACGGGGATCGATCGAAAGAATCGTTGAAACATCATCCCTGGCTAGCTTTCTAATAGATAGTTATATTATTTATACTTCATTTTAACGCACGTTTTCCTCTCTTTAAAATGATTAAAAGTAAAAAAAAAAACACAAAATACCAAAGGTATTCGATACATAAACGCAGCTTTCATGCAACTTACAAAAAAAAAGAAGAAAAAAAAAGATACAAACATTTAAATACAAATTAGATTTTAATTGAATTGACTTAAGGGAAGCTGTTCGTTTTGTATCAGTATTGCTTAAAATATTTATCTGATAAATTTTTAATTATTTAATTTACAACATGCGCAAAATATAGGAAAAAGGAATGCTTCGTAGTATTATTATTATTTTTTTTTAATATATGTGAAGACACTGCCGTTATTTTATTTGATTTGGTTGAGAACCGGTACTTAGAGTAAGCATTTTAATCTCGATAAAAATGATTGATCATCAATTAAAAAAAAAAAAATAAAATAGGAATATCTAATCTAGCGGGCTGTGATTTTCGGAAATTGAAAATAAATTAAACGAGGACTAACATCCTAGGAGATGTTATGCTATCAATCGAATGTGGTCATTTTCAAATCTAATTTCGGTTTATGCAAAAATACAAAAAACTTTTATACCTCACTAAATTGGAAATTACCGTGGCATATTGTACTGTACGTTTGATTTTTTGCATGTGTAAATAGCCAGCTAATTGTTAAATTTAATAATTGTTGAATGAATATAATTAGTGAATTCTTAATGAAATATTTATTATTTAGTAATAATTAAATACAATTGTTATGTATGAGTTGATGACATCCAAATTTATATGTATTCCCCCTCCCCCAATCTGCGCCCATGTTCGTATCTAATTAATTTAAATTTTTATTTATTTATATAAAAAATATAACCTAGTTATTGTGAATATATATATATAAATAAATGTAATTTTTAAGATATATATATGTATGTATGTACTTATAGTACTTATTTTGAAAAGTATTATAAGACAAAAGAAAATGTAAGGAATAAACCTCGCCTAGACCTCCACAAAAATAAAAAAATTAATAAAGCGCATTTTTTTATAATATAATGAAGTAGGGTGTAGGTTTATAAATACAATATGTATACATATTAATATTTATTGTCGAGTAAAAAATAAAACTATCTTGTTTTTCTCTCTTATCTCTTAGCAAATTTTGTAGGACGATTATATAGAAGGAAAGGTGTAAAATGTAAAGTGAAACAAAAAAAATAAAACAATGGATACTTTATTTTAATAATAAACGAAGAAATTGTACGAAAAGGATGATGTAAGCCTTGATATGTATGTACAGGTCGATCAGAATGACGTTGCAACAATTCCAGTACATCACTGGAGGAGGCGGATTTAATAACTCGTGCAAAGATGTCATCGTATACACTCCACCTATATGCGCAGAACGCCTCATCACTACCATGGCATTCTGGTCGACCTGTAGTTTATTAATTTTTAGATGAAATTAAATGTGACATTTGTAAGTCCCGGAAGTGTATATATTTATTACAAAAAGGTTTTTTTTTTTTGATTTATGTAAATGTAGACGAGAATTAATAAAGCTGGAAATTTCGTGAGTTCGTTTTTTTTTTTTTTTTAACAGGTAGGAATATGTATAAATTCTGTGAAGAGTGAAACGAGGATGGGTGCCATTAGATTGGAACGAAACGTAACTTTCAAGTCAAAAGACTTAGTGGATCATCTCCGAATCTTTGAAGAATTAGGAGGACTGGCTAAGCTAAAAGGTTCGATTTCGACAAATAATTTGAAATAGTAATTCAAGATCGCCAAACATGAGAGTCTAGGAGGGGTCCAGTCATTTTCCAGGCAGGAGTATATAACATTGAACAATGTGCTAAAAGAAAAGTCAGGACTAAGGGCGTACATTTTTAAAACGAAGTTAGCCTGAGACTGTGCTCACCCTCGATGCTCTAGCTTAAATCTCTGCCGGAGCTCAGTAGAAGAGACCTCAGCACCATGACTGCTTTACTCACTAGTCACGACCCTCTTAGGTATGTACCATCTGAAGAAGATAGGCAAGGTGCCGAAATAGTAGTTTCTGTAAAAAAAAAAACGCCTTGCGTCAAAAGTTAGAAATCAATTATGGCTATCTCAGTATACCAAAAAAGAAAAATCTTAATACAGTTAAATATTCACATTTAAATTTGCCGCCCCTTATGATGTACATTGTACGACGTTGCCAACCTCCCTCCACTCCTTGGGGAGTTATTCTCGAATCTGAGGGAATGGAAATTTCAAGAGAATTGTCAAAAAATTCCTACAATTTCAATAGTTCCTATTCTGGGGGGTTATTCTCGAATCTGAGGGAATGGAAATTTCAAGAGAATTGTCAAAAAATTCCTACAATTTCAATAATTCCTATTCTGGAGTTGACTTTCTCACTTTTTCGTAATGGGTAGTATCGAGGAGTGAGCGGTGAAAGTTACTCCCTGGGAGTGCTATTTTTCCACTGTTTCGAGAATAACCCCCCTGATCGTTCCAATTTCGCAGAAAATAGAAATACATTTTTGAAAAAAGATGCAAGTAGATATTGCTTTTTTTGACATTTGTATTGTATTAGAAGTAAATGGAAAAGTTTCGTTAAACTTAGTTGTAAAAGCATCGAAAAAATGACGTAAATAGGCTAAACAACTTTTCAAGGACATGCCCCGCAAACATCCCCTTCGAAGAGATACTACTGACGTCATCAAAATTGCGCGATATTTGAATTATGATCGTAACTGAGCTATTTATTATTATATCTGAAATTACTCGATTAAATAACGTCAATATCTTGCGACATTCGAACGTCATTATTGAGTCATTGTTCTCTATTTATGTTTACAATACTTATTAAGTGACTTAAGAAGCCCGACTATCGTTTAACAGCTTGGGATGTCGCCACACCTAACTTGTTTCATAATATGTTTTTATAATTTATTTAAAACGTATTATAAAATTGAGCTTCATACACACATGTCTAAACATATTTTGCATGCTCATATCAAATTTCATTAATTAAATCTAAAAATTAATCGAGTAATCTTCTATCAAGGTAAACGAGAATAGAGATTATGAAGTTAATATTGAATATTAATAGACAAAATTGTATATGTAGATATAAAACATTTGATGAAATATGTGTATGAAGCCCAATTTTCAAATTATATTAAAATAAAATCAAGCAAACGATTTATATAATTATGTAGATAAGGCACAGCTGTCAAATAATCACCGCTAACCTCATTTTGCTGTTTTAAAATCAGTACATTTTTTTGACCACACGGTATTTAAAAAAAATTACTTTAATTTGTAAGTTTAAACACATTGTTTAATGTAATTTGTTGCTATTAAATGTATTTATACGAACTGAAATAATCAGCCAACAAGAGATTAGAGAACACAAATTATTACAATTTTAATTGGTAATGAAATATATTCTTCCAATATGTATTTATCCTATGTAATTCAGGCTTTTTTTTTCACCCAGCATGCCTTGCGTGTGCTTGCGGTTTTAGTTTCAAGTCCGAGCGTTTAAAATTATATTTGCGTTTTCGCGATAAAAATTGACTTTAATAATTATAATTTAAACTAATTATAATCGCGGGAATGTGATAGATTTTATTGTGAGGTAGTGTCGTTAAAATTCCGCTGGAAAAACTGATAAACATGCTTATAGAATACAAATGGGAGAAGATCAGAAGTATTAAAAGTGGAAATACTGGTAAAATAAAAACTCATATTTAATTATTTATTTATTTGTATAATAAAATGAGTAAAATTGATAGTAGAAACGATTAAATATTTAAAATAATTATGTGAACGCAAATTTACTTAGTGTGATTCGGGCTGCTTTCCCTAGATGCATTGCGTTTTTTTCCCCATTTTTTTGTTTAGAATTCGAGCGTTGGAACTTGAGTTTTTGCAATAAGATAAAAAGTGTTTGTATTAATAGTTAAACGTAGTTTAAGTCTCGGTAACATAAGAATTAAATATTTCACCGCTAAAACGCGATTAAAATAATAATAAAAACGTTTAAATGAAAGGTTTTGATGGTCTGGCTTGTGCGTACCCACAATGCATTGCGTTGATAGTTCGAAAATGTAAGCGTCGTCTACAATTTTAAATTAGAATTTTCGCGATGAATTACGATAATTAAATGCGTAGTGATTTAAAATTCGCTTATCGGAGTGATTTCCTTGTGAAATATTACCGGTTTAATATTCGGGGCGCGAACGACTATTCCAGACGAAATAGTGTGGTGACGAGGAAGAATTGGATCGGAACGCTTCTGGTAAGTTTAATTTCCGCTATGTAAGATTAAAATTTAGAGCTTTCGCGGAATAAAACGCAAACATCAAATTAAATACGTTTATTTTTTTATAATGATTTATTCTCTCATATTTATTTCTACATTATTTCTTCTTTTTATGTCATCTTGGAATCACCTATAAACTAAACATATCAATATTTACATTTACATTGATCATAACATTTTTTGTCTTGAAATTTTACTGTATTTTTACCCCATTTCAATTTCTCTTTCGTCTAACGCAATTAACACATTCTTATCGATATAGTCATGTAATACACGTTTAGCATACTATTAACAATGTTATTATACTTATATAAGAAAGTATTTAGTATAAGAATGAAAGAACTAAAGTGTGTTTTTATAAAGACATAATTATTATTAAAAAATAAATAAAACGAGTACCTACGGATAATACAGGATGATTTAGAATCATTCGGAAACATTTTTTTTTTTTTTTATTAACTCGTTGAGGCACTACAGTTCTTGCAGTTGTCTTGTTTAAATATAACATTTCGAAATTTTATTTTATTAAATTATATTAATGAAAAATTTAAAATATTACTTCGGTTTCATAGCATAACACGCTACGATCAGCAAATATTTCTCGCTACACATTAATTCAATTTTAAACATTTATTAAATTTTCATTTCTCATATTACAAAAAAACACATCGGTATATAAATTTTTATTACATATTTCCTCAGTTTTTTTTTTTTTTAATTTAATTTAACTTCATTGTTACAACATCAATTTTTTTTTATAATTATTAATTTCTCTGCAAATTTCAACAAATACTTTTTTAATCTAATTCTACAGTTTTACATATATTTTATTATATATATATATATAACATACTTTACACAGAATATGTTCTCACTCAGCATATATTTAATTTTAATTTTTATTTTAAATTATAACACATAAAAATCGGAGGAGTTAGGTTTTTTTTAGGGGGGATATAAGAGGAAACATTTTCTTTCGATATATATTATACACAGAAATATTTTTAAATTAAAAAAAATCCATTTATACACATTTAATTCGCAATAAATATTATTTTTAAATTTATATATGATATATTAATTTGTTTTAAAAAATAATAATACATCTTTTTATAAATATATCTCCTTTTTTCCTTTTAATAATTATATCAAGCTCAGGTTTTACAGATATATGTTTTACATCGACATATATATAATATATATATAAACATTTCTTTATTTTATTACGATACCCCTTTTATTTTTTTTTATTTTTTTATCGAGAGAAAATTAAAAAAAAAATAAAAGGTGAATTTTAAAGAAGGGGGCAGGGAGGAGGGGGGCTATCTTCTATTTTTTTTATATAATAGACCTATTTATTATATAATTATATCTTTTTTTTTAATCATATGTAACAATATTTATTTTTTTAACATTAGTTTCATTTCAAAGATATCACATAATAATAAAATATTTATTTTATATTTTTTTATGTTTTATTTTTATTTAAATTATATATTTCTCATCGTGTTTTGTTTGAGGGGGATTAGTCTTTATATTATTATTATATTTATATAATTTTTTGTTAAATATGAATATAAACACACATAAATATAATTAATTTTTTTTAATATATAATACATACATATATAAATTAAGGCTTGTTTTAGTTTTATAAAATGGGCAGAGAAGGAACGGGACGAATTAAAATTAAAAAAAAAAATTTAGTCGTATATATGTATATATCTATTATAACTATACCTTATTACACATATAAATTTCACACAAAACAATAAATGAATGATATATTGGAAATAAAAAGAGCGACACCTGTCGATAATTATACCCAATCAATAATACTGGCGTTTAATTTGACCAATTAAAGCGGAATTTCGATTAATTAAATTAAATTTGTTATTTGTGCGATACATTTTCAACTATATACGTACGTACACCGTAATATTCACGAATAATAATTAAAAAAAAAATTAATATCGATTTTGTTGACAGTTCGCAGAACTTTCGTAATAGCTAGCTACCTAATTAAAAAACGACCCATTTAATAATTAAAATTAAAAAAAATATATATAATTTAACATTTTTTAGCTACAGCATGATTTATAATTCGTTATAATTAAAATTATGAATCATACTGTATATATGTACACTTTTCCAGAATTTTAATATTGATATGATTCATTAATAATTTAATAACGAAAGCTAGTCTGTTTCATTTATTATTTTTTTTTTTTAGAAAAATTATTGTCATGATTACACATTTTTATTTTTAATAATTAAAGAAAGTATTTTTGTACTTATCATATTAGATTTTTATAATTTAAAAACAAAGCCGTGCAAATTAAGAATTAATAATTTAAGACGATAAAGATATTTCTCCCTAAATTTGTGCACTACTAGATTTTATTACGTTTCTCTCCCATATTTTTTTCTGTTTCGAACAAATGACTATCATATCTAATTTGGCCATTTTATTTTAAATTTTTTTTTTAATATTTTGTGTAATTTCGTTCTTGTAAATATGTACTTTCGAATTTATTCAGGTTTTAACCGATGCCACTGTACTATAGTTTGTCGTGGTTTCGTTATCATATCTTGCCAGTGTTTGGTTTCTGTAGCCCCGGAACCATTTTTACCTGTAACAAAGAAGAACTCCAAATTTGTAGTATTCCATTTTGACACCAATATCTAACTACTAAAGATTACACGTACAATTTTACAAAAAAAAAATAAGCGACAAAAAAACTGTCCAACTATACTTTTACCTGCTAGTAGAATCCGACCTATAAGTTCGTTTCTTCCAATATTGTCGAAATCCATCACCATAACATCCAAAGAGCATTCCCTGATTTTCTCCCAAGGTACGTTAAATGAAAATGTTTCGTTGAAAACCGGATTTAGGGTGCACTTGAAGATGGCCGTCTTACGTTTCTCTATTCGTTTATCCCCGAATTGCAACCACACTTTCACATAAGGATCTTAAATCGAAATTAAATTTAATAATAATAATAATTGATAAAATCGAAACAAACCTGATTTTCCATTGATATCCTTAGCCTTCAAATTCCTCGCCTTCAACAAGCTGAGAGTCAAAATACTATTACTCGGGTGATAGCAAAGTGACGTCAGTAATTCGCCGCATTTATCTTTAGCCGGTGGCTTCAACGCTTTCCAGAACGACGGTTTCTCGCTCAAATCGACCTGACACAGTGGTAAGAATACTTCGCCGATCGAATCGTCCCTTGAGAATCGATCGTAATCGAAGACGTGTAAATGAAGAACTCTAGATTGGAGCTTTTGAATGGGGAAACCTTCGAAGTAGAATGTCTCGTTCCATCTTGGATTTAACGTCCTGCGTTTGATCTTCGTCTCGAGTCTGTGCTTCTTATCCGGGAGCAATGTTACCCTAACGTACGGGTCGCTGGTTCCGGAGAGATCTTTCGCTGGTAGTTCTTTTCCCTGTAATCAGAATGTGTTAGTTTATTTTGGTTCCTTTTGATCTAATATTTAGGTTTTATGTTGAGGTTGTTGGCTCTTTTGAATAATATGTAGAATGCGATAAGTCGAGATGTTGCAAGAATTGCGAACTAATGTAACAGCTAGGTTTGATTTTGATATGTTCCAAAAGAAATGGATTTACTGTAAAGCTTTTATCTGGCCAGCATTAAAGCCTTTAGGGATTCTCAAAGCTCTAGCCCAAAGTCATACTGATGTGGGTACCAGATCAACGGAGATGTGAGAGCAATGAGGTCTGCCCTTACCAGAAACGATATCCCAACAATGGGAGAGTGATAAAAAAATATCTCAGACTGGACTAAGATTTCAAAACTAAGACAGTCAAAAAATTTGATTGCTTTTCTAGTCACTAAGGCTAAATCTCTGCTGGACCTCAACAAGAGAGTTTTTAGCACTAGCTCAGCCCTATTCACTGGCTACAAGTCTCAGATGCATCACCTCAAGAAGATGGGTAGGAGAGATTAGATGTGGCAATGATGGAATTATGGAAATGCAACGAAACATGAGAATAAGTAGGAAAAAGAAGACAGAGAGAAGAAAGAAAATATAAGACCAAGGAATCAAATTAGAAACGAGAACCAAGAAACACAAATGCAAAAATGGGAGGGAGAGAGAAGGTCCGCGAAATTGGCACCACAAAGTGGTAAAAAAATCGACAAAAATGCTAGAAAGGATTGACCATCAGCGATTTCGATTCACCACATTTTGTTTAGGCTACAGCCACTATACCCATATTTTGGGGTCTAATAGCGAAAATGCTAAAATTAGCCAATATAGACATTTTGTTAATCGAATACGATTGACCATCGTTTGACCATGTAGACCATGACCACATTTTCAAAGACAAACACAAAAATTTTGTTGCAGTATAGGATTGACCAACGTTTGACCATGATTGATCACCAAATAATGTTTTGAAAATTTAGCAATAGTCGAAACAAATGAAAACAACAAGTTCATATCTCCAATGAAACGACATCAAACCCAGATAATGTCACAACCTCCTCCATCGCATTTTTCACTAATTTTGAGAGGTGGTCACTGGCTGATTGTCTTGTGTCTCTCTAGACCACGAAAAGTCGGAAACGATCGTTGGATCACTCTCCAGTTATTTATATATTATAGTTCTATAAAATAGTTCTAGAAATAGAATAGTTTCTCTCAACTTAACCTCTAAAATGCACCATTTTCGAGATACAAGGTGTTGAAATTCAACAAAAAAAATCGTTTTTTTGTGCAAATATCTCTGGAACCGTTTATCGTAAAGAAAACAGCTTTTGTAAGCATTTTTTACTCATAATAAGCTAAGTTGTGTGCGAAATTTTTTTTTTAAGTCATAATTGGTAAAGATTTTGAAGGGGTAGTGGTTCTTTTTCTCCATAACTTCTACGCCACTGGAAAAAGTACGGTTTTGAGACGCCCATTTGAACCGCCAATGTTTTCTACACAACATGGCCATGAGCTGTAAATTTGACCTTTTTCGAGAAAAATCAACTTAGAAGAAAAGCAAACGTTAACTTAATAATTGCATAATTAAAAAAAATTAAAAATGATACAAAAGTTGTCTTCTTAAAATGTTTTTATTAACACCCTGTATATCGATAATGGTGCATTTTAGAGGGTAAGTTGGTAGAATTCTTTTTTCAAATTTTTGGACAAGCTATGAGACCCTGAAGTCCTGTGCATATATTATGAAACACCCTGTATTTAAATTGATAAAAGGAAATACATACAATATATAAAACACCCACTTTGCTTCTTTCCTCTTATCTGTATTTGTTTCTTTCTTCTTTTCTTTTTCTCTTCTGTGATCTCCTTCTCTTCTATTTCCTTCAATACGTTTCCTTCTTTTCGTTCGCTGTTTCTTATTTTTCTTTTTCTTAATTTCAAACTTTATTTAAAGAAAATACCTCTTAACAGAAACTTAACAGAAATTTATTTTTTTTTCATACTTGATTATAATAGCTGACGCTTTTAATGTCACTCAGTAGTCACTTCTAGAGATAGGGAATGGTTCACAAAAATAAAAGAGCCGATAAATATCTATCGAACCATCATAAAAAATATAGGGTGTTCCATTTAAATTTAATGAGAAAATTAAGGACCTAAGTTTTGACTCACTCTGTATAAATGAAATTATTTTTAAATTAAATACTTGACCCAGAGGAAAGAGAATACATAGGCAAATCATGTAATGGTACGAAAAAGTTTGTATGTTTTGTTTCTTGCCGGAACTAACTCTCTTAATACACCTTAATTTAGACGTAAAAATGGTCATAACTTTTTAAATACTCGGTATAGATTCGGCAAACCATATTTTTAAAGGAGGTCGTAAAAATAAGCAGATTTAAAAAATGCAAAAAAAAGTATACTGTTCCTTTTAAAAAAATTGAAGTTTGGTCTGGTACGGCATTATAGAACACCCTGTATAATTGGAACTAATTAACCAGTGGGTGGTCTAACGGTGATTTTCAATTTTTTGTAAACTAGAGACGCGTGACAATAAGTCGAATCATTTTCAACGTTTGATCACCTCTCAAAGCTTTCGAAAATTTGTGAAAAATGCGATTCAAGAGGTTGTGACGTTATCTGGGTTTGATGTCATTTCATTTCTTCCGACTGTCGTTAAGATTTCAAAAAAGAAATTTGGTAGTCAATCATGGTCAAACGTTGGTCAATCGTATTCAATTAAGAAAATGTCTATATCGGCTAATTTTAGCATTTTCGCCATTAGATCCCAAAATATGGGCACTTTGTGGTGCCAACTTCGCGGACCTAGAGAGAGAGAGAGAGACGAAGAAGGAAATGAATTGATTAGAACGGGTCCTAGAGGTGTTGCGTTGAATTCCCGCTCCATCATATCTATAGTTCGTGCAAGCAAAGAGTTGCATTATTAAAAATCACGTTTCAATGATAATTTTATTTTTAATTTTAATTTCACAACTCCCACATCTTCCCCTATTTCTCATCGCGACATAATTCTGTTAAATAAACGAAGCACGTCTTATAGAATCACGTAGGGAATTCGCAGAAGGAAAGCAAACGTCCCCGAGAATTGCAGAAAATCACCTTTAGTTACAGTATTCCAACGCGGGTCTAAAGCTAAATTGAGGACGATGCGGTTCTTCCGATATAAAGGTTTCTGTTAAAGGTAGAAAGGGGTCTTCTTTAGGGGGGTGGACTCTCGTTCAACGTGTAGCATTGAGAAGCTCGACGAAAATGTACCGTAATTCCGATTCTCGATATTAATGTAACCGGAGATTTATTGAATTTCACGACAGAACGTTATTATATAGAGGTCCTGTAGCGTTAATAATAATAATTTTAAAATTATTACGACTCACCTGTATTATCCTCAAGATTAACGTGGTATTTTGAAAATCGTACTCCAATGAGAAGTGGATTTGTCCAACATTTTCTGAAGGTTCAGAGTTGTCGATATACATATCCACCAAAGAAACTGATCGGTTTTGTAGAAATTGCATCTGTAATCAAAACAAGAATTGTTTGTAGTGAACTTTTTAATATTTCTACTAGAGATTAAAAACACCATTTTTAAGAATCCGTGATCGGAACAAGTTGAAACGGGATCGTGGAATGAAATGATTCCGAACTTTTATAAAGTCTAACGCTAGTTGGGTTTAATTTAATTTAATCGACTTTTAAAATTAGGATAGGAAATTAGAACAGTTAAGGAGGTGATGGAGAAGCAGTTTTCTTGGATCTCTAATTAAAAACAATCAATACTCCTCCCACTCTGATTTGCATAATTAGATTTGGAAGTATGATTAAAAATGAGTTTATTTTTAAATATGTCGTTAAAGGTGTTAATAACAAAGATTGTACACATGATTTAAATTTTCGAAAAGGCCTACTAATCTAAATATACACGTAAACGCTTTTTACGTTGTTTCAATCTCTTTCCCATTATATCTCCCCTACTACTCGCTATTATGGAATGACATTTACTGGTGGAAGAACGTCGAACGCGAAATTGAAATTTTAAAACACCGATTTAGACACTTAATCTTTATTTAATCGCTTTGTCAAACGTAGTATATCTTTGCCCTTATATAATATATCCGCGATAGACGCACACTTAGATGTAAAACGTGTATTTTCGTAACTATCACACAGCACCCCAAAATACTCGCGTATATACGGTGGATTATAATATTGGTAAATTTTAACCGAAGTATAATGTCAGGGCAACCTTTAGCATTCACTAAAGTAGATATAATCTGCTCCTTCAGGCGGCAAAAATCGCCCTCGCCACACATCATCTGTATCGTTGGTATTTCGAATCGATACTCTGTATCAAAACGGAATCGTATGAAGGGGATAGGGTTGTTACCGTCGAATTTTGCGATTTTATAACGTTTCGTCTTCGAGTAACCATCATCAGGTTTTTTAATATCTTATTTGTTTTATATTTATGTTTTTGTTTCACGAAGGATTGTATTCCAATCGGAGAACGGTGAAATAGTACTGTAACAAGACCATTGAACATGTCTACACCCACAAAATGTATTAGTTTAATTAAAGTTGGAAGTGACAGCCTTCGGAGAGGCTGTGGCCCAAAATCGGGCAGACAGTTGCGGGTGTTTTTTCTCCTGAGTATTGGTACAAACAGGAACCAAATATTCCAATCAAGTCATCAATGCCATTGGAAGATGTGCTCAACTGAACCTGGACAGGAACTATCGCAAGCAGAGCATTGTAATTTTCTCTGATAGTCAAGCAGCCAGTCATGATGGCGTTGAATTCTAACACCATCAGCTCGAAATTAGTCTGGGAATGTCTGAGAAGAGAGGCTCAGAGCATCCCTCTGAGAGGATCTTCCTTTTCTGAGACACTCCAAGATCTTCCTTGGAAACTACAATAAGCACAGAGCAAAAACTTTGTTGGAACTTAGCAGAAATAGACTATGCATCCTCACAAGGTTTCTCAAAGGGCATTGTCACCTTGGTGAACACATGACAAGGATAGGTCTAAAGCAGAATAGCGACTGTAGGTTCTGTGGGGCTGAGGATGAAAATCCGAAACACCTGACATCTTTAAAGATGATATATATAAAGAAGTTCTCTAAAGTCTTTAGAGAACTTCTGAAGAAGCTGACAGTATGATCAGCGAAACGTCAAGTTTGTCACAACAACCACGGCAATACCCGAAAGATACATCTTTATGGAACAGTGGCCGTGAAAGTCTACATTCGATTACCTGACATCTTACTGCACCACTATCATGGAAACCCGAGTCAACTATCTCTGAAACCATCACAGCTAATGCAATTTATTAAAGCTCTTAAACTGGATAGGGAGTCTTGAGAGCTGGCACATCCCAGCAGCTTACAGCTCATGCAAGGGGGCACAAGAGATCAATAGGTCGCAGCCTTATTTAAATCTAAATCTAATTGGTACAAACGCTTCTACTTTATGTTGAATGTTTGGTGTTTTGTGGACGAAATGGTGCTTTTTTTGTTTAGTTCCTTCATATAAAAATTCTCCATAATTTACTATTTATTTTGCACATTTTATTGGTCACACTGACATTTGACAAATTGAATATCTAATTAATTGGATATAAATATTCCTTAAAGATATTTCCTTATGTCTTCTTATGTTTTTTAAAGATAAACCAACTTAAAACCGACAAAATTTAGCTTTTTTTTTGAAAGTTTGATTCCAAAAATATTTTGATGTTCCATTACATTTGAATAACCCTGTATTTATAAATGGGAATAATATAACAATATTTTGATTTGAAATGGCCATGCTACCACTTTAGTCTTTTGTTGTTGTTGTTGTTGTATCAATACCTTGGTTCGAGTAAAGTCGTTGAAGACACAGGCAACCTTACTATGGCAAGAAGCAAAATTCTGTGTTTCATCTTGTACACCCGGTTGTAAAACAAAACAGCAAATTAGAGTGAATAGGTTTTTGTCTCTAGCGTAGTTTACACGTCGAGCTATCGTGACCTTCGGGCTAGGGGATTCCCGTCATTTTTGCTCCTGAAAATGTCACTTAAATTAGTAGCGAAACGTCGAGTTTTCGTAGATTTTTGTATTTCTTCTGCTAAACTGATGTGAAACTATAAAACGATATACAGGGTGATACAGAAGGATATGTTAATATTTAAATATAAGAGTAAGTTTTGCAACTAATTCATTACGACTATAACTATTTTATTGGCAAAATAATAAGAATAATTTTCTTATTACATAAAAGTAACGAGTGAAAAAAAAAATAAATAAAAACAGTATTCCAAAAAAAAAACATAACTTTTATTTTGAGCTAATACAAAATTTATTTGCACATCCGAGCCGATTTTGAGTGTTTTTTTAATAATACAAAAGAAACTATTAACTTTATTGAATTAGAATTCTAAGATTTACAAAAACGAAGTAAACATTACACTACAGTTAAAAATAAAAGGAAAAATCGTGAGCTTTATTAACTTAAAATTCCAAATTCATATATTTTGGATGCACACACTGTTCTTGTTCATTATTGTTATCATTGCCAGTTGACTAGTGCTCCAGTCAACTGGCGATGATGCTTTGTAAATACTGAGTTGTGATCTGTTTCTCCAGTTGCTACTAAAATGCGTTGTTAACAAACGGTGAGTACTAATATTATTATTGGGAGATATCGACAAAACTTTGTGACCTTTTTTACATAGACTTTTCTGCTACATTTTCCCTTCCACTTCTGGTGAAGACAGGCCCGCCACTAGCTGTTTGAACGCCCGCGTGCGATTAGGCCGCCCCTTGTACAATTGTAGACATGCAAATTATGACAATGTTTTGTTTTCCTTTCGATATGTTTTTGTCGCCGATGCCGCCCCCTTCATAATGCCGCCCTTGTGCAGTGCACGCCTGCACGCAGCGGCCCTGGGTGAAGGCGAATCGTTTGCATTTTGCAAATTGAAAATGCCTCGCTCTGGATAACTTCAGAACTTTTTTAGCTTCTGTTTTCCAATCCAAAAGTCGCCAATCGTTAATTTTCGAAATGGATGAATGCGTTTTTTATATCATCCCCTTCTACAATAGTAGACATGCAAATTATGACAATGTTTTGTTTTCCTTTCGATAACTTTTCTGGTCGCCGATAAATGAATGGTCAACCATTGAAACGACCCTTGTGTTTCTGGTGCATCCTGTAAAAGCCAGCAACAAATCACAATGAAAAACAGCAAACTACGTTTACAACCATTTGCAAACAAGAGTATCTTGTCAATCGTATTCTGGAAATTGAGGTTTTTTTAGGACATCTTTAGCTGCATCTGTTTCCAATCATAAAAACGAGGCAACATTAGACGGATTAAGTTTTTCTTTTGAATTTCCATTAACTATTGTGCAGTTATAATAATTGAGTTGCTGACTAAAATAGCAAGCTTGATCCGGCAATTTGGGTAATACTAGGTTTTTCTGACAATCAAAGAAAGATTTCCACATTAGGACATTGGGTTTGTCCAATCCGAAAAGTCAGCCAATCTATTTTTAATTTTCGAAATGGAAATGACATGCGTTCTTGAAAACAAATTATATCAAAATCAAATTATTTGCATTTGTGATACGTGACAATAAGCATTTTCTCTCATTTTGATAGATAAAGATCACTTTCGTTTGATTTTTACATTCAATCCTAGAAAAAATATGTACTTTCACTATCGTTGTTTTGTTTGGTCATTTTGTGTTTGGTTCCATATTTATTGTGTCAAAACAATTTATGACAACCTCTAGTTCATTCGTTTCATTGCTGCATTACTCACTGTTCCCAATTGAAACAAACCAAAAAATATTCTTTATTAAAAACGACAATGTTACAACAAATAAAAGATTATTTTTGACATCGAATTCTGGAAATTTTCTTGGCGTAAGTACATTTTTAATGCAATTTTTCCAAACGCCAATTAAATAAACTGCATTTAAAAATATGCAATCGAATTAAAGTCTTTAGCTGCATCTGTTTCCAACCATTCAAAAAACGAGATAACAATGACCTAGGATTAGGCAGTTTTTTTGACAATTTCTATTTATGGAAATTGAATTAAGTGAGTGTCGAAGGCTGCCCGGTAAAATAGATTGATCCGGCCATTTGGGTAATCCTAGGATTTTCTGACAATCAAAAAAAAATATTTCCACATTAGAACATTGGGTTTACAAATAAAAGGTTATATTTGAGTTTCGTTGACATGTCCATCTACGTTAATAACTTCCGCACATAATCACGAAAAATTTAGATTGCATCTAGCTTTCATCAATTGCTTCCATAAAGCTGTTGGTGCTTTGTTTCTGACCTGTTCTTCCCATGCTTATTAGCCAGATTGAATATTGCATTTTCTCTAAAATTTCACGATAACGCTCTTTTCTCAAGGGTTTTCTATTTTTATCAAATATCCCGAAATGATGCCGCCATCAGCCCCAACATAATGGATCCTCCACAGCTTCACATTGTCAGGTAGACATGATTTCTCATGGTTCCTTTTCGAGCACAATTTTCAAAAACCGAAAATTCAATTTGGACTCATCATGACAAAACATTTTTCCATTCTTCGTTTTAGCAAACCGTAGCTCTACACAATATCTATGTGGGCAAATAATTTTGACTGATAATGTATGTATAAGTATAAACCATCTTTTTTACAAAGCCATCACAACTTCCAAATTCTGAAAGGAAAAATAAGACGACGTCCTTTTCCAGCTAAATTTTTTAATCCAGTTGTAAGTTCTTCGTTAAAGGCTTGTCTATGACTGTGAATACGTGTGTCAAATTCTCTTAATTTGTTGCTTCTTTGTGTCATTTTTAGTTCCTACCTAGAGTTGCACAATAGTAAGGGAAGCCAGCCAGGCTTCGTCCGCATGTAGTTACCGTTTTTGCTTTATAATTGTTCTCTGTTTGACTGTTTTGGATTTTGAAGCTTTCTTCTTCTCCCTGTTCCCTTAGAACAAGGCACAATGGAGCGGTTAGCTTCCATTTTTCTTAAAAACTAAACACAAACGACAAACTTACACACGTGACCCCTAAAAAACGATTTTTATTGGCCAACCTGCAAACGGAGCGTTTTGCATCTAATATGTCAAACCAAAGAGTGAGTTTTGCATCTACCTTTGATCCTGAATTTCAATATCAAAAAGTGATTTTTAACTACAACTATTACCACCATCGTATTCCTTAGCAAATTTTGCATAGAAATACGTATTTGCTTCAATTTTTTTTTAAATTTTTAAAATAATGAATGCAGCAGCAGTTAAATAAAAGTTGTCCTATTTTTGTTGTAACCAAGTGTACAAGAAACATTTAGTTGAATTAAACAACTCTTTTTTTGTCATAATATGCTTGCTATAAATAATAAAACAATAACGATTGATACGATGTATTATCCTTATTAAAAAAAAAAAGCTGATTTAAGAGCCTGATAATCAATTATTCAAATATCTTTTTAGAAGTACCACTGTCATTATTGATCGTTCATAATTTAATTTAATAATTCCCCGAAATGAACGCTATTAGGACGTGTCTATTCAGTTATTTTTTTTTATATTTATCATGTGATGGTAGAAATAATTTTGATCAAAATATACGCTTTACTTCATTAAATCATTATATATGGATGTACCATCTTTGGCAAATTAAATGCGAATTTTTCAGCGAGGAATTTCCAGTTACTAAATGAAGCAAATTTAATTTCTCTAACAGAGAGTACTGCTTTGATGAACTTCTTCAGAGTAATTAAATTCACTTTAAAGCAAAGCCTTTATTTACAAAAATCAACATTCACCGATAAAAAAATCGCATTTAAATTGCCAAAGATGGTACATAACTACTTGCATATTTTTAACAATGAATAACCTCATTTAGAAAATAAATTACAGGATATAAGAAATTATTTTAAAATCCCCAACCAGTATATAAACTAGAATCATCTGAGTGATAACATAGTCGAAAGCGAATTACAAAAATAAAATGAATTTCTCCGGATTCTTTTTAACAATGTTCGCCTTAATACTCGCTGCACTGGTAAAAATTTATTATTATTATTATTTATACATATAAAATAATTAAAAAAAATCTAATTTTAATTTTTTTATTTTACAGAGCTTCAGTGCGGCAACCCCAGTTGCTGGTCAAGGCAGGGGACAAGGCGGTCAAGGACAAGGATCACCACCCCCACCACGTAAGTACTTTATAGTTTATTCCAATTTTTTTTTGCCCCCGTTTTATTTTAAATTATTATTTATAGGCACCACAGCCTCTTCCGCATAAATTAAATTCGATTTAAATGATTTAATTTAATAAAATAAAATTTCTGCATTTAATTTTTTTTTTGTTACTTTAATTTCCACCCTTTCTAAAACAATAAAATAAAAATAGAAACAAGAAAGTGAGAAACAATTTTAATGAAAATTCTTAACCCAAAACTTACCGAAGGATGATCTCCTTTGACATTCTGAAGGGCTTTGTTGGGGGCAGTAGGTGTCCTTGCCTCTGCCGGTATGGCGCCTGAACTGCTTCCCGCCGGTGATTTCGCCTGCGGACTTCCTGTCGTCCTAAAACAAACAAAAAAGGAATAAATTTTACTCCCTAACTCACCCCTATCTTCGTGTTTAGGGTGGTGAAAAAGGTGACAACGCTACAAGCAAGCATTCCCTTTAGAATTAAGATTATAAAGTTGAAGCACCCGCTCCTCTCGACAAAATTTTAGGGGAAGGGTGGGGGATGTTTTTACACAATTAAAAAAAAATTACACTAAATACTTACTCTAATTGTGCTCTATTAAGGGAAGGAGTTCCATGAAATCCATTTTTTTTTTTTGAAGAGCAGACATGAAATAAAAGAAAAAAAGATGTATTAGTTTTCGTTTATTTCTCCCACCCCCCTCTTTTCCCCTCGCACTCCAGTTATCAGTAACTTCCGTTTTTTTTTCCCACCCCTTTCATTTTATTTCCGTGATTGCCTCACACGCACACACATTTGTTGTCGTCCATCTCCCGTCAGTTTACTTCGGATTTAATCCGTTCTCCCACTCCCTAAAATCCCCATAGTCCCGTTTCCCCTCTCGCCGCGTCCCGAAGAGGTCCTTTTTTAACCATTTTTTACGGTCAAATTGTGCCTGTTAGAGGTCGCCACACTCTACCTCCTTCCCTCTCTTCGTATGAGGGGGGGGGGATTTTCGCTTGTGGAAAGTGAACTGCTTAATAGCAACCTCCGTATCGCCGCCGCCGGGGCTGGAGCAGCTCCCGGGGGCGGTCGATGAATGCTTTTTTGGGGGGATGAAACGTTCGGTGGAAAAGTTTTTTTTTTTTTTTGGAGGGAAGAGTTGCTTCGTAAATCAAGGTATTAATTAGTGTGGATACCGTATCTGTATGTGGGGGAATTTTGTGTGTGTCTAATCTAAAATAAACATTGGGGGGATTTCTAGACGAAATAGAGTGAGATGGGAGATATACAAAAAAGGAATGTTACGTTTTTCGCTCTTTTTTTGTTTTGTTGTTGTTGGAACGCGTTGAAGGATTAATGTTGGGGGGGGGGTGAAGGGGGAGGAAGGAGGATCTGTTGTTTTCGTAATTAAGGTTTAGGAGTTGTTTAGGGGAAAATGAAGTGGGTAATCATTTGTTTTGTACGTGGTTTGTCTGATAAGTATTAGGACCTCGTTGATCCTGCATCAACTAAGATATTGAGATATTGGACACCCAATATATACATATATAGTGAAATATATGAGTTTCAAATTTTAGTATATATAGGGTGTTCCATTAAAAATAACCTAACTTTGATATGCTGATTTGCAAATAATTTTAAAATGTGCTTCTTATCGTCCTACATATTTGACTAAAATTTGAAACTCATATCTTTTTGTGTTTAGACAAAAGAGACCGAGGTCGAGTCGTGGCTCACCCTGTATAATAACCTTGCATATATGCATTATTAACATTCAGGGAGCAAACTTTCCCGAAAGATCTCCAGTTCATTTCCTATTTCTGCTCTCGTTTGTTCGAGTCCGCACAACGAAAGCGATTCATAACGTTAACAAACTGCAAAGTGAACTAGATTTTCAATTAAGTACCTCTACCGGCATATATACAGAATGCAGAACGTGAGATAATAGAATAGGAAACTATTCAGAAGCACACGAGTGAGTTTCCACTTGGTTAGGCCGTTGATAGCGTTTTCTAAAGACAGGTGGTGTTCAAATTTTGTACAATGGGGCCGTTTCATACAAGTACACAACCGACTGGTCGATAAGGAAGGTACTTGTAGTAAATGGGGAATTCTATTCTTTTTAATTTAGTTAACGAATGAACCTCGTATACTAAACTCACTCGATTATTGTATAGATCTAGATAAATTTTTTACAGTTCATTTAATTCAACATTCACGTCAAATCCGCGTGTATCTAAGCTCCGGATCTTTTCCCCCGAAATCCGAAGGCTTACGCAATACAAATCTACCTCTCAATGGCGGACGCTGATAAAACAAAAGCCTCGCGTAAATAATCAGATCAAAATCCAGCCCCGGCACCGCACCGGGTATATCGGAATATTACATGAAGACAAAGAAGAGGGCTATTGTTTTTAAGCGTGACGCCTTTACAAAAGCTTCCCGAAGGGGGCGTGTACACATATATAACAAAAGATATACTACATCGGCTTTAAATAATAAAAAAAAATTATTTACCTTGCGCTGTAATATTCGAAGAAAGCCACTAGAATTTCCAAAGACCTCGAAAAAGCAGCCCACATCGTTCGACATGGCTCGATGCGATTATCTTTGTAGAAATTTCGCGGGTGGGCTAAAGCTGGAACACTGCGGTACTCCAAACTTCAACTAATCGTTTTTCTCTAATTTGTTTAATCACTTAAGTTTAGTTTGTATTTCTCGTGTAAGCTCCTCGTTTCTATTTTCTTAAAAACACGTTTTAATAAGAGGACACACAAGAATATTGTCGAAACGTTGTCTGATCGATAAAAGCAAGAATTTAGTCACAGTGTGTGTGTGTGTATAGGGTGTCTATCTCTTACTATTTTAAGACGTGAAATACGACGTTAGATAAAGACGAGAGAAAGTTATATTAAGTCCGGCTACCCCCTTGTTAGTTGATTTGTCCCAGTTTGTCGTTCTGATGTAGTGTATCAAAACAAGAATTCGGCGGGTATTGTTTTTTTCGGGAGCTTAAGTATCTCGGGGTTGTAAATAATCCTACGGGACGTGTATCCGTTATAAATAGATGTTCTTTTCGTACGATATTTATTCAATATTACGACTTCAACGTTGTATAATGTAAATGATGTTAATATTAAGCTCGTTCTGTAAAGATAAATGGCGACAATCTAAATTAAAGCTTGAGGAAAAAATTTGAGATCGTAGAAGGAACTCCCACTAATCCCTACCCACTATTATTATTAAATTTTCTGTAGATATTCTTCAAAGTTCAAGTTAAATCTCGAATGTTAAAATTCGAGTAGGGTAACATGTAGAGTTATAGACCACACTTCAATTTCTTCAAATAAGAAGAATTTTTTTTGTTGGTAACGATTCACGTGACTCTATTCTATTTTGACAATATTTTGGATGATTGTGACAGTTTGGTTAAAAAATTCTTCTTAAATTCAAGACCACTGGAAGGAAAAAAGGGAAACAAAAGGAATAATGCCAAAAAAACAAAGAAGTATTGGTTTGACAGTTCCCCAGACAAGTAGGTTTCTTCTTTTTTAATATATTTTTTTCCAATTCGAATTAGAATCGTCAGGAATGTCCTTTTTCCATATAACAAGGAGCAAGATAGATTCTTGGCACCTTGATTTTCATCTTCTTCGTCATATGACAGGGCTTGAACAGCCTTTTTCCATCTTGATTATATTTTTCCTCCTTTGGTTTTCTATTTTTGCTCGTTCATTAATGCTCATCAAATTTAAATCTATCCTTACATTTTTTTTTATTTCGTTCCATATCTTGGGTTCTTTTTTTGTTAGTTGGTCAGTTTGATGAAGAAATTGTAAGAAGAACAAAAGAGATTTTCTACGCAAAAACAAAAAATGTAATTTGGTCTAATTTGGTTTCCATGGATACCAAAGCTTAGAAAATTTTTGTTGGCCTTTATTTTCATCTTCTTCATGACACCTCTTGAACAGCCTTGTTTTCCTTCTTTAAGTCTCTATTCATTTTCTGACAAGCTATTTTTAAACAAATGGTCACCAAATTGAAGTTTAAGGTTGCGTTTTTTTTTCTCTTCGACTGTATTCCATTTTTTTTTGTGCATTGGTCAAATTAATTTTTACCTTGTTTGGAATATCAATTGCCTTGTCAGGCTTTTTCCCTTTTTTTGGTATTCTTTCTTGGTAATGCTTTCGGATATGCTTGAATGTGTTCAGGCGAAAGATATTTTTTCTAATGAAGAGTTTGAATGGAAAGGAAATATCTTCATCGGATTTTTTTTTGTCTTTGCTCCTTACTTTGAGGGCTTAACAGATTTTATCAAAAAATAGGAAGAAAAGTATTCTCACTTGATACTAAGCTGGAGTTGGTATTAAGTGCTGCTAACATTATGGCAAAGCTTCCACACTTCCCTGCAGTAATATGTCTAACCTATCCGGTACCTCGTGGTGAAACAATTTTTTTACTGGAATACTGTTTAAAAGACGCGCACGATGACGCTACACTGTACACTGGTTGACTGATGCAAATAGGACGATAAATAAAAATAATAATTTAGAAAACAAACTGATTGGAAGCTATGATGTGCATCGACGCTTTCGATCTACCTGGTAGTGGGGATTAGATTCCCGAAAGCGGCTTGACCCAGTGGAGACGGTTGGAGGAATAAATGTTAATATAGCGCCACTGATTTCACTATTAATTCCGAGATCCACAGAGTATTTACCCTGGAAAACAGAAGGCAAGTAAGTAGATAGAGGAAGTTCGAGGATGCCAAATCGCAAATAATTACCATTTTGGAAAAATCGACGAAATATGGTAAACGAAATATTGGAATACTATAAGGAAACGTTGTAGAAGCACAAAAGATGTAAATAAACAAAATATCACGCAACAATACGTCATAATTCCGAATTCATTCAGGAGATATTGGACCTCTCTCTTCGATGCACAGCTTCGGTATCTTCATAGAAGAGAAGTAGCTCTGTTTAAATCGCGTATTGAGAAGTCTGGATTGATTTAAATCCTTAATCCATTTCTCCAAATTTTCGTCTTCAGATACCCGATCAAATTCATTAGGAAGGCACCAATAGCAATGGCATCATGATAGAGACAGTTACTGATTACAAAAGTTCGTTTCTACCAAAACAGATGGCTTTGAGCTTTGCTTGATGCGTTGACACAAAATGATGGCTTTTTAAAGGAAATTTCTTCCTGTGAGGTCTTCAACAGCTACTTGATGTGTCTCTAATGTATCTCTGTCTGGGAAGAAGTATTATTAGTTTGACAGTTCCCCGGACAAGTTGATTTCTTCACTTTGGATGGAGATGAACGGGGGAACAGATATTAATATAGCGCCACTGTTTTCATTATTAATTCCAAGATTCACAGAATATTTATCCCGGAAAACAGAAGGCAAGTAAGTAGATAGAGGAAGTTCGCGAATGCCAAAACGTAAATTTGTTGTCATCACCAGAGGATATTCTTCTGATTAGCAGTAGTGAGAGCATTTTTTCGACGTCCAAATTAGATTATCCAGATTCAGAAAATCTTGGTACATGTTCCTCGTACACTAGTGCAATCTAGTGACAATTTTTAGAACTCATCAGCGTTTCAAATTTTACTTAAGCAGCCGATAACTTCACCTGTTACCCTACTATTTAGTTAGCATGCTTGTATTTAAAGACGATGTAATTAACTTTGCCTATTCTTAGTATGCATACGTTGTTAAATATAAAACATATTCAATTTGCAAATTGCTCTCCACGCATATAAAACAGGATATGAAAGATACGACAAAAAAAAAAGATTTCAACTTCATTAAAAGCGGCAAATTGACTTTTGAATTTTTAAAGAGGCATTTTTACGTACACTACACACGTTTATGTCATCAGAAAACATATTTCCTGTTGATGATTTTTTTTTACTCTCTCCAGCTAATGTTTATATGAGTAAGTTTCGTTTCGAAAACGCGGTTTGTTATACTGAATGATCACGTCATTACCTGTATGAATTTTCTTGTAATTATTACTTCATATATCACTCCATAGCAAAAGCTAGCTACTGTAGTAGCTAGTGGGAGATAATAAATTCTATTAAAGTGTAAATTTAGGGTTAGTGTTAACATCGCACTATATTCAAGAGGGATGTGTTGTTTTACCGTGTAAACACGACTCAATTAAGTCGTTGGGTCGCAAATTTCGGATGCCATTTAGGAATAGTGTATTAGATTTTGAATTATTTAAAGGTACAACAAGAGAATCCCGGGGAAAATCCGTTACAAACAAAAATATAAAACGGCGATCTATCAATTCGAACACAATGGAGGGGGCTTCCGATAAAGAACATCCGCTTTCTATTATATCGTATGAGTACAAAAAGATTTCAAACAATATCGATTATGATGTCTATAGTTCTGCGGAAGCAAGGTTTTTTATATTAAAAACTCGACGGTAATCCATCAAACTTTCGATAGAAGCTCTTTGATCCTCTTTAATTCTTAATTTTGTAGCTATCTATGTTACTTCCTATAAGCGGTTTAATCGTAAAAGTATTCAAGATATATGTACTAGCTTGTAAATTTAATTCCTATCTCTGTAGTCTAATAATTTCCACTTCGTAATCATCCATTTCGCGAAACAAAAATAATAACTATGGTGATATCTCTCGCTATTTCTGAAATCACAAAATGAACATTGAGGAATTTGCCGCTAAATCTCAATCAGAAGCAGCGCTTAACTGCCATTGACATTAAAGATAATTAGTAACGTTTGCACATCGATAAGGGCTGCTGGTGCTACGTCACGAATCTGAGCTTTAACGCTATTGCTTACTGCCATCACGCCATTTGATTGATTGAAATCAGCGGATGAAAATGAGGAATTTGCCGCTAAATCTCGCAGAAGCAGTGCTTAACTGGCATTAACATTAAAGATAATCAGTAACGTTTGCACATCGATAAGGGCAGCTGGTGCTACGTCACGAATCTGAGCTTTAACGCTATTGCTCTGCCATCACGCCATTTGATTGATTGAAATCAGTGGATGAAAATGAGGAATTTGCCGCTAAATCTCGCAGAAGCAGTGCTTAACTGGCATTAATATTAAAGATAATTAGTAACGTTTGCACATCGATAAGGGCAGCTGGTGCTACGTCACGAATCTGAGCTTTAACGCTATTGCTTACTGCCATCACGCCATTTGATTGATTGAAATCAGCGGATGAAAATGAGGAATTTGCCGCTAAATCTCGCAGAAGCAGTGCTTAACTGGCATTAACATTAAAGATAATTAGTAACATTTGCACATCGATAAGGGCAGCTGGTGCTACGTCACGAATCTGAGCTTTAACGCTATTGCTTACTGCCATCACGCCATTTGATTGATTGAAATCAGCGGATGAAAATGAGGAATTTGCCGCTAAATCTCTGACTCGTGTTGCTACAAGGAATTTGCCGTTAAATCTCTTATTTGCCAAAGTTGGTTTTTCCTACAGCTCATAAAAGCATCCACGAACGACGGTATCAGCTTGCAAATTTAATTTTTGCAGTCAGATGTGACCAGCACCACCATACGCACGATCACGTACATTTTACTCGTTACGTGACCATTTTTTTCTTTTTTTTTACGCTACTATATTAAAGCCGTTCCCTCAAATTGAAGCGATACGTGCTTCAATTTAAGCTGTCGGAATTAAATTCACTCTTGCTGTTGTTTTTTTTTTTTCCTTTTTGGGCGCGCAGATATAATGATGCGTAATTTGACAGGAACACTGCGTCCGTGTCGTCGTTGAAAATGTGCCGAAACCTTGCTTTACTTACGAGGATGAAACGGGACGATGTTGTTAACGCTTTATCTTACACCATATAGTAAATGGAACGAAATAGGGGGAGGTGGAATATGTCTGATATAATAGAATATGACATTCGTTATTTTAGACGTGATGAATTTAAAGTCGAGTACGTCCCTGCGTTGTACAAGTGAGTAGGACAATAATTCAGCGCCCCTGTGTGTGAGTTACGCCTTCATTGGGGCCTGGGAAAGATCGATCAAGGGGAAGAAGAACTACCGAAGAAAAGTCAAACCATATCCTTTTCTTATAATTGCTCATTTTACATATACAACTACGTTTTTGTTTTAAAATAAAACAAGTTAAAACCGGTTTAAACCTCCTTTAAAGAAGGACAACTATCTTTCTAGTATATTATCTAAAATGGTATTATGTCGTATGCTTTTTTTTAATTTTGTAAAGTGCTGATGAGTATCTACTATATTAGTTCTACTACCTTGTGTTATAACATGTTATAATTAGACTGAGGATTGACGTAAGTTTAAATCTCAACAATCCCATCTTAAACATTAATTTTTATTAAATGAAATTAAATTATATATAAATTACAGGGGATAAAACTGCTATAAAATGTTTTCCTAAAGTCGTCCTGTTAAGTACATAAAATCTAATTAAATTTTAAAGGAGAGTCGTTCGGAATTTTATAGCAATTACACAAGAAAATCTGTAATAACGACACTCTTTCCGAGTTATTTTATTTTTGCTCTCCCGAATAAATCGTTTGCTATAGCGTGAAATGAGTTTCGTTTGATTTAAAGCGAAAACTTTGTATACAGGGTGATATGTCTCTTCATCCTCTCCCTCACCATGCGCTCCTTTCCTTTTCTGTTGAACTTTTGAGCAAAATTGAATCGTAAATGGCAACAATGTATGAGGTGACATTTCATTTGAATGTTGTTTAGGTGGAGTGATGGGGGAAGTAAAAGTGGGTGGAAAGGGATTACATTTTTGGGTAAATAGTTCTGAAATCTTATCTTGGACAGACTTGATTGATGCTGCTTCTAAAGTAATGAAATTATGTTGCTCTGCAATCTTTAAGGTATCTTTAACAGGTCTAAGCTTGCAGATTCGTCATTGAAAGGGACAGATTTTCTTTGTCTCATTCATTGTTTTATCTTGATCGGTCTAAATTTTGTCAACATTTTTGTAGCATAAAAATAACTTGCTTCTAACGTTGTCATTGCAGCATCATCAGAATCGAGATCATGTAACGCCAAAATTTGGTTTTGTAACTTCAGACAATTTCTGCGATCCTGCTTGTTCCTTGATTTCTCCAATTCTTGTCTTCGGATACCCAATCAAATTGATTAGAAACGCACCAACAGCAATGGTATCATGATAGAGGCAGTTACTGATTACAAAAGTTCCTTTCTACCAAAATAGATGGCTTTGAGCTCTGCTTGATGTTTTGACACAAAATGATGCCTTTTTAAAGGAAATTTCTTCCTCTAATGTATCTCTGTCAATATGGATCCCATTCCTTGTTCTAGATCACAATTTTTGTTTAAAGCATCTTCAGAATAAAACTAAAACTGAGCTTTTTCTTCTGGACATTGCTTGCAGTGTTGGTGGTTGAAGTCGAGTTTTGTTCGTTGTTGCTGCAGTCAATATGATATTTTGATGAACTTCACATATGTGCATGTCCTGAGCGTGTTTAGGCAGTACCAACTTCAATGTACCAATTTGGTCTAGGAAGAAAAAGGGAAAACAAAAGAAATAATGCCAAAAACAAAGAAGTACTATTGATTTGACAGTTCCCCAGACAAGTTGGTTTCTTCTTTTCGGATGGAGATGGTCGGGGAACAGATATTAATATAGCGCCACTGATTTCACTATTAATTCTGAGATTCACAGAGTATTTACGCCGGAAAACAGAAGGCAAATTAGTAGATAGGGGAAGTTCGAGAGTGCCAAAACGCAAATAATTACCATCTTGGAAAAATCAAAAAATCCAGGTTGTCTTACATCTCCCAAATACGAAGAGGAAATGGTAAACGAAATAATGAAGCACAGGAGATGTATAGGATAAACTGTCGAAGCCTAAAAACCATAAAACGTAGGTCGATCAAGGCAAAATATCATGCAACAATACGTCATAATTCCAAATTCATTCAGGAGATATTGGACATCTCTCTTCCACTCACAGTTTCGGTATCTTCATAGAAGAGAAGTAGCTCTGTTTAAATCGCATATTGAGAAGTCTGGACGGTGATTCATTAACTCTTTCATCCATTTCTTCAAATTTTTGTCTTCAGATACCCGATCAAATTCATTAGGAAGGCATCAATGGCTACCAAAATAGATGGCTTTGAGCTCTGGTTTTTTTTAAGGAAATTTCTTCTTGTGAGGTCTTCAATAGTTACTTAATGTGTCTCTAATGTATCTCTGTCAATATGGACCCCATTGCTTGTACTCTATCATGTCTTCTACATTACAGTTTTTGTCTAAAGCATCTTCAAAATAAAATTAAAACTGAGTTTTTTTTCTGGGCATTGCTTGCAGTGTTGGTTCTTGATTGGTTTTGATCGTTGTTGATGCAATCAGTATGACATTTTGATGAATTTCATATACATATCCTTAACGTGTTTAAGCAGTACCAACTGCAATACATCAACTTGGTCTAGTTGCACAAAATTTTGACAAGCTCAGTCGATGACCATATTGCTCATCTTCTTCACTTCTTTTCTTTGGATTGCACCGTGATCTTCAGCTGATCCACTCAGCCATCTATACCTCTTGGAGATTGAGCAACGAAGCTTGCCTGGAACACGTCCATATCTCCATTTTAACAATTCTTGTACATATATTAATAATGTTCGGATCTAACGCACTGCACATGCAGGTAGAACACTACTACAAAGCTTCTCCACTTTTCTCTTTGTCTGTAGGTGTTGCCAAAATTCTAATTTCGTTCTTTAGTTTCCTAGCCTGCTTCACCATTTTCGGTTAGGTTAGGTTAGGAGTGGGGTGGCATGCATACAGGTCTATTGTGATCCCCTTTATCTTAGAGAACGCTCTCTAGTTTCGCCAGACTTCTCATTTTTGAGAGTGGCTCTTTTGTGTAGCCATTGGCTGTGGGGTTCTCTACCCCCATTACTAGAAACCTTGTCCTCGCTAGGCCGTCACAGTGGCACAAAACATGAACTGGGGTTTCTTCTTTATCTTGACATGAATCTGCAGAGAGCATTTTCTGCCAGGGCACATTTTAAACATATGTCTATTCAGTCTGGAATGACCGGTTATCAGACTTACTATCATTTTGACAGTCTTCCTGTCTTTACTCAGTAGGTCTTCAGTAAACTTAGGCCTCTGTTCCCTTAGGAACTCCTTAGCCTGTCTTTGTCCTGGTGATCTTTCCCACCGTTCCTTGTACTTGTTTTGTGACCATTTTAGTTTAGAAACAGCTGTTTTTTTTTCTTCTACAGACCAACTGCTTTGAAGTTAATAACGTTAATCCGTTGTTTGTACCACATATTAATTCATCCATTGACAAGATTCGACTGTTTTGAAGTTTCTGTTGTTTCCTTATCTTTAGAAAGGAACTCCCCTCGAACTGGATCATCTTCATATACTGTTTTTTTTTAACTTGATCGTTATTTTTACTTACATGTTTAGACATGTTTTGTTGAATAATATTAAAAAACATTTACATTTTTGGCACTGCTTCTGGAATGTTTGACAAAATTTTGTCGATAAACAATTTTCGTGACTGCTGAAAGAGATTTTCTGTCATTAACGGCCGGTTTCATAATCAAATTAAAGGATACTTTAATTTTAAAGTATCCTTTAACTTTTAAAATGCGTTTCATAATGTCACTTTAAAGTAAAAGTGTCCTTTATCTCGAGTTAAAGTTCCGATTTTTTCACTTTAACGCCTTAAAAGGCCACCTTAGCGCTGTCAAATGTTATGTCAAATATCTACATTATACGTCAATTCATATATTCTTTACAAAAAATTAATATTCCGTGTTTGCTGGGCTCTTTCTTGCATGATAAAGTTGAAGACGTTTTAAAACACGAAAAGTATACAAAATATGACAAGATTATTTCGTTGAATATAAGATTGAATTCTTTTGGTTAATAGATCAAACCGCGACGTCATTGTTAGAACAAATAATACATTGCAATTCCAACAAAGTCAGCCAAATTATACCTACTATACTGACTCTGTGACTTTTTGCAACAGACTATGATTGTTTCTGTATAGGATTCCATAGGAGTATTAAAAGTCTCGGCAAAAAAGTTAAAGGAGGACGCAGATTGAATCGCCTTGGACCGATCAACTCAGAAAGGAACGATCAGCACGTTTTATTCCAAATGAAATTCAATGAATAACCGCGCACAGTTTCGGTTTGACATGTTCAGATCGGCCTCGATTCATACGCGGTTATTCATGGAATTTCAAGTATAGCAAAATATGCGGATCGTTCTGTTCTGAGTCGATTGGTTAGAGCAGATTTAAAGTTCGCTTTCTTTAATAAATCGAGTATCAAGAGCAATGAAATGCTGCCAAAATTGATGAGCAGCAGAGTAATTTTTTATTACATTACCTACATACCTTTCAACATTTAATACGTTATTTGTTATTTTGCATTTTAATATACCTATTTATCTTACTTTCGAATTTTTGCTAAAATTTGCGCCTTTGTTTTGTTCATTTTACTGCACTTTTTTACAAATCAATCTTGCTACAAATCGCATGTGACAGTAGATCTGACAGATTTATAACAATATTACGTGTCAATCAACACAAAATACGAAAAACAACTAAAATTCAGCGTTACCAACCTCAGTACGGTATGTTAAAGTCGGCTTTAACTAAGGTTTGTATGCAGCGCCATTATGAAACGGAAATAACTTTAAGCTGACTTTAAAGGTCACTTTAACTTAAAGGACACTTTAGTTAAAGGAGCTTTTACGATTGATTATGAAACCGGCCGTAAACTACAAGGCTTTTAATGATTAAAGCATGCTTTTTCTAGTGATGGTTATCGAAAGAAAATTGGAGAGGGAACAGTTGAGATATTATCCCCGTCCCTTTCTCCCAAACGATACCTACAAATTTGTAAACTTTGCAAGAGCGTAAGATATTGATACATTATGTACACACATCAGTATACATACAAAGCCTACTTTATATTTTTTTTCAATTACATACAGTGTGTCCCAAAATGTTTTATACAAATTTCACAAAAAAAAATTCTTGATGCATGACTGCATTTCTAATTATTGTAAACACATACTGATGTAACACTTGACATTTTTTTACAGTTATTACATATTCCAAAGCGCATTAATCTAACAGGTAACAAAATTTTTTTTCTTCATTTGTATAAAACTTTTTAGGACACACTGTATATAGAAAAATATCAGAAGTTAAACTCTCTATTTAACGTAACATCTGTTATATATTTATTCAGTTAAAAATTGGTAAACCTGTAAACATTTCCGCCAATTCTATTATAAATACATATTTAGACGTGATCGGAATATAAAATACATGCTTGTAAACGCCATTAAAAGGAAATGTACATACATACATACATACAGACATCCACTAGTATATTTCATTCTATCTATGTACATACATCAACTTGACAGCCATAGAAATCGGGAGTTTCCACAGAATGTACAACATCTCCACCGTATAGGCTCTATTTAAATCATGCCTCAATGATATCAAGTTTTACACGTTTGTGTATATCTTCAAAGTTGTTGCTTCTGTGTCCGACAAATCTCTCTTGGATGTGACGGCACGTTGAAATGTTAAAGTTACATTTGCAACGTGTTGCTTTTACTATAGGAAGCCCTGTTTAGCTAAACTTTTTAAAGTAGGATGTAATTGTTGCGTCTTGCTTCGTTTAATTAAATTGTTGTTTCGTATTTCCGAAGTTTGTTAATACCTGGTTCGAAATGGAAATGCCAGTTAATTAGTCTAGTTTTGTGTTAATTTAGATCGCGTTGATGTAATATCAACAAAAATTATTTTTGTTTTTTATTTGATTCGAATGGAGATGAGTCATAAGTGTTCTTTTTTTCGCGTCCTTTTTGTCTATAGTCGCCTTCGAGTATGAAATGAGGCAAACAACTACGTTATATAGAAAGAAATCAATATCTACGAGAACATTTTTTTTGTGCATATATTACAGTTTGAGTGTCTTCATGTTAATACTACCTTTTTTTTTTGGTATAAAAATATTAGCTAATTTTTAAAATGATGAGGAACCTGTTATAAAATGATAATAACAACTTTCTCAACAGGTGTTCCGAATTGAATCACACAATACTGTTTAACAGCAAAGGTTCCCCGATAAAACGCACCCCTAGGGTGTTTGACACACCGAAGGAATTGGGAAATTCACGCGATTTCAACATCGTTCTACGCGACCGCAGGGTAGCTTCACTTCACCACGAAAATAAAATTAAAATAAACAAATTCACTCTATTTTAATTTGAATTTAAAATAAGAAACTATATGAATTTTATCGCGATTAATTAAACCGTTTAATTAATTCGCCGATTAGAATGCGAGATCAACGCGAATCAACTCCCCGGAATATTCCGGGGTAAAGTCGTGCTTTCGCGATCACCGAAGTTTTGGACACTTGTGGCGCCAAGTTTGTCGTACGGGCCGCCACAAGCTCTACCCGATCACGGTCGAGTTTCGTCGAGTGTAAGCTCCGTTAGGTTCGGTTCATGTTCTGTAGAGATACGCTCATTTTTCGAAAGATCGATATTACCATAGCGACACATAGTAGTGAGTAGTCTTGCTACTAGGCATTATTTGTTGAAATTTCGAAAAAAAAAAAAAAGAATTAAATAAGAATGGTGTTAAACAGGAGAAAATTGTGCACCCTTTTTTTAACGAGAAAGTTGCTTCAATGTTAATTACGTGAATTGAGGTTAATTGAGGAAGTTTTAACAGTATGATTTTGTGTTGAGTGCCGAAGATCTTCCATATGTGAGGAGCAATTTCGCGTAAATGCGGGATATTTAAATTAGTGAAATGTGTTACGGGTCGTTGTCTTTATGACAATGAAAATTTTCAGCTCAATATGGTGGTGTACGAAGCTTAGCATGGGAAAGGATAACAATTCGAGTTACTCGCATGATTATTGCAAAAATGTGTTTCGAACTTATTTTATAGCAGCAGCACTTGCCAAGTATCGCCGAATATTGTTTTTCCCCCTTTTATTATATTTTGGTAAAACATCCTTTATTCCAGTAACACAATAATTGTATTTTTGTAAAGCTACTATAAAAATTAATTGATACGGGTCGCGAAAGCCTTTCATATCATTTAAATAAATATCACAAAACACGACATGCAAGACCATCCAAGATTGTTCCTATTATTTCTCTCGAATAGCAAACGGATATGAAGTTTTCTGTTAATCGTAATGTATCTCGGGAACTGGTGTCACGTCACGAATCTGACCGTCAACTAAAAGTGTCCGTTTGGCTCTATTTTTCTACTTCTCCGCCATTACATTAATTTCTGTTTACTGTCCGGTACCTTGGATAACATCGGTATCGATACCTTGGCATTGATATCTGGGTATCGATACTAACGAACTACGGTATCGTATAATTGTTATAAAAAAATCCAAGGTATCATAATATTGTACATTTCATACCGTAGATATGTTATTGAATATAATTATTGAAATCAACCTGAAAAAATATATACTTACAAATCAGTCCTAGGTATCTATACCAAGGTATCGATTCAAGGAATCAATTCGAGGTATCGATTCAAGGTATCGATACCTGCCGATACGTAATCGGTTCCAGTACCAGGAATCGATGTTAATGAATGAGTGTAGCTGTAATTATTCGCGTACAATAACAATGATTGTTATAAAAAAAGCCAAAGTATCATAATACCTAGGTATCGACTCAAGGAATTAATTCGAGGTATCGATTCTAGGAATCAGTTTGAAGTATCGATACAAGGTATCGATACCTGCCGATACTTAACCGATTCCAGTTCTCGGAATATTCGATATCAAAAATGCCGGAGCTTGATTATCTATCTTCCAACCATAGACATGTACCATAAAAATGTGCACAAATTTTGTTGTAGTGGTACTATTTAAACAATTATCTTCAGTTCTTCTCAAATGCTTCACTAGCATTCGAAGTGGCAATTTCATCGTCTTTGTAGTCTATTAATTTGTCGCGAAACAAAAGTGATAAATTTAGTTGCCTTTGGAAGAGGAAAGGGGGAGGGGAGGGGGGAGGGGGTGGAAGGGATGAGAAATTCAGAAAACTTCCCTTGCCTAAAGGAAACTGCCGTAAAAGAACCTACTTACAGGTTAAAATCTTTAAAATCTAAAAATAAGTTTTATCACTGAAACACAAAACTACATTCTTGTCAACAAAGGTAGCTAATGCCACGTCACAAATCTGAGCTTTAACGCTAGTCGTCGAGGAATTTGCCGTTAAATCTCCCAGAAGCAGAGCTTCACTCAACCGGTCATGTAATGTTTCTCGTGATATAACAATTTTGAGTTTTATCGCTGAAATGTATCGCGAGCTTGGCTAGCTCTATTGGTTACTCCCATTACGCTATCTCATGTTTGAAATTATCGAGGAATTTGCCGCTAAATCTCCAAGGAGTAGAGCTTTTCGCGACAGAAAAATTTTGAGTTTTATCACAGAAATGGTCACCCCCATTGTGCTACGTCATGTTTGAAATTATCGAGGAATTTGCCGCTAAATCTCCCAGAAACAGGGCTTGACTTAACCGGTCGTATAATGTCTCTCATGACATAACAATTTTGAGTTTTATCACTGAAATGTATCGCGAGCTTGGTTAGCCCCATTAGTCACTCCCATTATGCTATGTCATGTTTGAAATTATCGAGGAATTTGCCGCTAAATCTCCCAGAAACAGGGCTTGACTTAACCGGTCGTATAATGTCTTTCATGACAACAATTTTGAGTTTTATCACTGAAATATATCGCGAGCTTAGTTAGCTTTATTAGTCACTCCCATTACGCTATGTCATGTTTGAAATTATCGAGGAATTTGCCGCTAAATCTCCCAGAAACAGGGCTTGACTTAACCGGTCGTATAATGTCTTTCATGACAACAATTTTGAGTTTTATCACTGAAATGTATCGCGAGCTTGGCTAGCTCTATTGGTTACTCCCATTACGCTATCTCATGTTTGAAATTATCGAGGAATTTGCCGCTAAATCTCCAAGGAGTAGAGCTTTTCGTGACAGAAAAATTTTGAGTTTTATCACAGAAATGGTCACCCCGATTGTGCTACGTCATGTTTGAAATTATCGAGGAATTTACCGCTAAATCTCCCAGAAACAGGGCTTGACTTAACCGGTCGTATAATGTCTTTCATGACAACAATTTTGAGTTTTATCACTGAAATGTATCGCGAGCTTGGCTAGCTCTATTGGTTACTCCCATTACGCTATCTCATGTTTGAAATTATCGAGGAATTTGCCGCTAAATCTCCAAGGAGTAGAGCTTTTCGTGACAGAAAAATTTTGAGTTTTATCACCGAAATGGTCACCCCCATTGTGCTACGTCATGTTTGAAATTATCGAGGAATTTGCCGCTAAATCTCTCAGAAACAGAGCTTGACTTAATCGGTCGTATAATGTCTCTCATGACAACAATTTTGAGTTTTATCACTGAAATGTATCGCGAGCTTAGTTAGCTCTATTAGTCACTCCCATTATGTTATTTGACGTTTGAAATTATCGAGGAATTTGCCGCTAAATCTCGCAGAAGCAGAGCTTGACTTAACTGGCCGTGTAATGTCTCTCAAGACATAACAATTTTGAGTTTTAGCGCTGAAATGTATCGCGAGCTTAGCTAGCTCTATTGGTCACTCCCATTGTGCTACGTCATGTTTGAAATTATCGAGGAATTTGCCGCTAAATCTTCCAGAAGCAGAGCTTCTCGTGACATAACAATTTTGAGTTTTATCGCTGAAATGTATCGCGAGCTTAGCTAGCTCTATTGGTCACTCCCATTGTGCTACGTCATGTTTGAAATTATCGAGGAATTTGCCGCTAAATCTTCCGAGAAAGAGAGTCCCTTGTGACATGTGAAATCTTTGATGTTAACTCAGACTTAGTGAATTTTTCTCGTGTGTAGCTTAATGATTTCAATATTTCGTTGTGTAGATATATCATGTGACTCTCTGAGAAACATTTGTACTTAAAAAAGGTAAGTTTTCAGCGCAATAAGGAGTTATATCTATTGTCTCTGGCGCCGGCAATTGGATCGTAAATTACACTTTGTGGCATAAATATATGAGCTGAGTCTAACAAGCTCAAAAGCTTTTCTTGTATCCGAACAAAAGAGAATATAATTCAAAATAATAATAAAAAGAAAAATATGTTTGTATTAATGATAGGAAAGTATGTACCAAGAATCTGAAGAAATATTTTGTGTTGTAAATATCTTTCTTCGTGTCACGTTCGCAATTTAATTTTAATGTTTACCACGTTCGGAGTTTGTTTTAAATATTTAGCAACGGCTTCACTTATGGAACGTTTCGACAAAAGCAGAAATAATAGACGTGGGCGGAATTTGCTTTGAAACAGTCTGAATTTCAAATCCACAGAGAGCTTGGAAACTGCAAACGCATACTGTGCCAACACTGTTATGAGAATGAAACCACAAACAAGGTACCAGTTAATTAATAGAAAGCGGCTTGAGCAGGACTGGATTACATCACATTTTGTAATTATTTATTCTTCGTCACAATGTGAGGTTTATATAATTTGTATACAACTAAACATTCAAGATTTTCTTGTCGTTAAAAATAGCGTGATACGCCAAATTTTATTCCTAAAGGACAAACCTTACATATGTATGTATGTATGTATGTATACAGACAAGTAAATATTAATCAAGTCCGCAAATTCCATTTTACATGTTTACCTTACTAATTGCGACAGGTCCATATCTCAGGGACCTTACTTTTAGCTGACCCCCCCTGTACTACACGACATCATTTACACTTCAGTTTAAACGGTGTACCTTGAAAAACATAAAGGACGGAGAAAGACATAATCTCCCCGGCTTAAAACCGTGTAAATTGGACTTTCCCGACTCGAGGTCCGAAAGCCCTACAGTTACTGCAGTTACAGCGGAATAAGACAGATTTAATTTGGGGAGTAATACATCTACGTCAGTTGTTTATTGCATTAGAACATGAAAACGCTTTTCTAAAATCCGAGAATATTATTCGTTAAATGAGATTTTGTTTTATTTCTGTAAAACAAAAAAAAAATACAACTGGCGAGGAATTGGATTTTAACTAGCTTATAAAATAAAGAATGTACTACCGTTTATAGAAATTAGAGCAGTTCGTAGTTTAAACAAAACAAAGAATAGGAAGCGGTATTAGGTTCTGCAACATTCAACCAGAATTAACGACGAGGCTTTTGTGAAGAGAACGTATTCCTTAGGGTATATTTTATTCCTTTCTAACTATCTCCGATATTCCGCAATAAAATTCTTGACTACCTTTAAAAGAAGCGGCTTATTGCCATTGTATCTGGGGGTATTGTGTACGTCGTCCGGTTTTAGACGTTTTTAATGCCCCAATTGTAGCTGTATTATGACTTTTTTTTATTTAAGATTTTAGCGATCATATTTCTCAAACATAAAAAAGCTGTAACCATAACCGTAATGAATATACTTATCTATGTAGATGTGTTTCTTTGTTACAGGTGTAACTCTCCTACCTTGATGGATGATAAATGGCAACGCTGTCGTAACTAAGAACATGGAGAAATATGTATGAACATTTCCCGAATTTGGTGAGTATTTTTTTACGTACATGTAATTTAGAAATGATTTCCCGTGAAAATAGGTTTTATTTATTATAAACACACATAATCAAAATGGCAACACTGTTATCATGATTATTGAAAAACTGGTTTTTGTTTGCTCTTTTACAAAAAAAAGATTGGAATTTTTAGGATTTCTAGTTTTCATAACTTTAAGCTGATGGCAACATTGTTAAGACAATGATCGTAGAAAAATTGGCTGAACTCGCTGATGATGAAAAATCTTCTATTAACGTGCGTTCAACCGGTTTTAGAGATTCAAAAATTTCAGAATTTTTTGCTAAAATGTTGATAAATTTTTTGTGATAAAATGCGTTCAGCCAACTTTAGCCGAACTATATTGATCCAAATATCTTACCTTCACAGTTAAGTTTAAAAATTAGACACTGGGGACACTGACAGTGTTGCAATTTCCAAACTCTGACAAATTTACGATCATCAGAAAGGTGGTTCAGCGCTATCCTGCTGAAAAAACGTTGTATCAAAGTGAGTTCAGCCGATCTTAGCGGTTCAAACATTTCAACATAAACGTAGTTTTAGTAGATATTTTTCTTATAAAAAGCGTTCATCCAACTTTAGCGAAACACTGTCAAAGCTATATTGTTTGAGATTCTCTCCTTCATGGTAGAGTTTATTCAGTAGTTAAAAGTTAGATATATTTTGTGATTATTCCATTTCTTAAGGATAAAAAAATTGGCTGAATTCGATGGAAAAAAAAATGTTCCATCAAAGTGAGTGTTAGCGATTCAAAAATTTCAGAATTTCTTTCGCTAAAATGTTGATGGATTTTTTTGTGATAAAATGCGTTCAGTCGACTTTAACGGAACATTATCTCAACTATATTGATCCAAATATCTTACCTTCACACCTTAAGTTAAAAAATTAGACATTGGGGAGACTGACAGTGTTGCAATTTCCAAACTCTGACAGATCTACGATCATCAAAAAGGTGGCTGAACGCTGGCATATGAAAAATGTTTTACTAAAGTGCATTCAGCCGGTTTTAGCGGTTCAAACATTTCAAGTTTTTCTCGCTAATACTAACTAAACGTAGTTTTAATGGATATTTATGCTGATAAAATACGTTCAGCTAACTTTAGCGGAACACTGTCGAAACTGAATTGTTTGATATTTTGCCCTTGGTGATAGAGTTTAAAAATTAGACATTATGATTGAAAAATTGTGTTTTATTCACTAATACAAAAATAAAACTAGTTGAAAGTTAGATATTTTGTGGTTATACCATTTCTTACGAATTTTTAACGTTAAAAATTGATAAATGGCAGCACTGTCACAGTTATAATCTTCTTAAATTCTTAAAAAATTGGCTGAACGTACTATCGATGAAAAAATTATGTCAAAGTAAGTTCTGGTCTTAACGATTCAGAAATTTCAAAACTTCGTTCGCTAAAACCTGTTGAACGCAGTTTTGGTAACTTTAGCTGAACGCTGTTCAAACTATATTGTTTGATGTTATCTCCCTCACGGTAGGATTTGAAAATTGGAGGTTGGCAAGGTTTACGATCATCGTTTGTAAAGAGAGGAAAAAAACTGCTTCGAAGTTCGATATTCTCTGCTTTTGAGAGAGTTTGACGGCTTTTTAAACGCTTCTAATTTTGACAACTTGAAAATGGCAACACGGTTAAAACTATATTGTTTGATATTGTGTCCTTCATATACAGACTATGATAGATCTGTTATCATAAAAAAATTGACTGTCAGTCGGTCTTAGCGGTTCAAATAGAAATTTCTTCTGATAAAACGCGTTCAGCCAAAACTATACTGTTTGATGTTTTATGTTTCATAGTTAATGGTTTTAAAGAGGTTTATTTCATTTGTTACAGATACTTTTAAGCAGAATGATGTGCAGAATATTAGCAGCTTGTGGCACAATTTAGGTGAGTTCTTAAACTTTAAAACCATTAAAATAATATAAGAATAGAATTGATTGCATGTATTCAGTCGTCGTATAACATTTTCCACTTATCTAAACAATTTCATTAACAAAAATGCCCCATATTTAAGGAAATTACAACCGTAAAAAGAAATAAAGTAGTAGGTCTAATATAAAGTTCTTATCGCGCAGGGAAAAAAGTGCGACTGTATTTCAATTATGTACTTTCCTTCTTTATCAACGTCCGCTATCATAATACGATACACTTCAACTTAATTTTCATATTAACCCTCTTTATTGCGTGCCTAAGATATGCTTTATTTTCCCCTTATTTTACGCTTCATTAAGATACGCATACGAGCACGCTAGTTTGCGTGACTACGGAGTTCGAACGAAAGCAAGAAAAGAAAAAAACTGCGCGAAAAATGTATACGTCACGGAGCGAAGGTAGTATAAAAAAAGATTATTTCGAAATCGTTAATAATGTAACGGGATATATCGAGAATAGCAAAGGAGAAACGGAAGATCGAAGTTAAGGATTAAATAGAAGTGGTATTGAGTTGAGTTTAGCACAGCACCTTTTGTTCTTTGTAAAGACGATAAGTCACCTGTTGGTCATCGCATGGCCGTTTATTCGATATATATATACATCGCGGTAGAAGTGATTGTTTATCAGGAAAAGGTAGATGAGGGTGTAAGGAAATAGATGGACGCAACAGGTTTTAATGTGTTCCTTTTTTGCCAGGTACTCATCGAATGTACAATTTCCATTACTAAATAACATTTCAGGCATATACAATACGACGTAGTACAGAACGGGCATTTATATTAATACAGCGGATAATTACTTACCCGGAAAACTCACTAGAATTGTCGAGACGAACCAAATTTACTTAATTGCTATCTCCAATTAACATATAGTGGTAGTAGACTATTATTAAAAGGTGCTGTTGTTGGCGTTGTGAGCTCCTCGTTTCCCGATAAACGTTTTGTTAAAGTGACCTTGTTTTTTTCTTCTACGACTACATGGTTTTGTACGCCGGTAGTACATGCATTTAATTTGAATCGGTAATTAAAGTGTCTATAAATCCAATGCCAGGGGATGGTAGTATTGTTTCCGGTTTTATTTCTCCATTGGCGTCGATAAATAGGGTGTAGGATAGGCTGTCGTATTTTGTACATTTTTTGCACTAATTTATCATCGATTAGAATCATGGCAAAAATGGCCGATACAATTTTAGATATGTGTCGGGTCCCCGATTTTGAAGAACCAGTTAACATAAAGGCTATAACAGCATGCCTGTATAGCGATACATACCTAACATACATATTACGTTGTATTTAATTTCATTTAAACAAATAGTACCCAGTCAGCCTAAATAAATTGCTTAATTAAATCGTGTGAGCTTTGTTTTATTGCTTCGGTGTATATTTCGAATTGTTTGGGAGACCCTTAACGTAAAATCGTATTTCAAAGCTATTTTAATCAAATTTCAACATCGTTCGACTTTAATAAATTGACACAGGGATTAAATTTATATTTCTCGTAAATTTTTACTAAAATTGCTGTCGAAGATGAAGAACCAAGCTTTTATAGCGCTTTCGTTATATTACAAACACAAACCTGTAAAATAAACTATATTTTTCTATAGTAGCTATAGTAAAAAGTGATCTTTCTAATGGAAATTCTTCAGCTATACTATTGGTTTCATATTTGCTTGTGAATTCGCCTCTAGTGTTATGATTAATGATCTTTCGCCGTTACCTTTCCCACAGAACACCCAGCACTCTACTCCAACATCCATCCAATTTTGAAATAGCAGAGTGGCGTGCATATGTTTAAATATTTGAATATGATAAATTGTTCCGTCCACAACCTGTTACACCCAGCGGTTACGATGTATTGTAGATTAATATAATTTTCAAGCCTAAAAACTTGTAATTTTGAAAGATTAGATTCGGTATCTCTACATTTCAGGAAATATATGACAAGAGAAAAAATATATAAATAATAATTTTTCTTTGCTGTTATAGCGTTCCATTTGTTCTAGTTTCGCATGGTGTAATGAAGAAAAAGGGTGGAAACGGTACACAAACAAAAGAGCGATGCTGCTGGCACTCCTAACTAGCAACTCCCATTTACGTTACTGTAATATCATATCTTTCCTCTGTTGTAGCAGAGAGCTTTTTCGAAAGTTAACGTCAGGCATCTCTGTTGGATGAATATATAATTATTTCGCTCACCCAAAAGTTTCTAAAATGATTTTCTGTTATACACGAGTAATTTTAATATAATCTTAAGATGTTACAAACTTTCCTTTTATATTTTTCAGCTAATTTAATATTTTTTGTTTTTGCAGATGATTAAGATGCAATGAAAGCCACCTCCGAAGGCACAAGGATAAAAATCGACTACCGAACTGGACGAGACAACTCTTCGTGTATTTTTTATTGTAGTTAAAATGCTTTGTTTGCTGTATTTATTATATTGTATCATTTGTGTATAAATAAAATTCAATTCCAAATATTTTGTTGTATTAGATTTCCAAGCAAGCAACTAAAATAGAAATGCGTTCAGCCGATTTTAGCGGAATAATCGGGAAAAATATCGAATCGCTAAAACTGGCTGAACGCACCCGCATCTTTTGGCAAAGTGCGTTCAGCCAACATTAGCGGAATAATCGCGAAAAAATCTAATCGCTAAAACTGGCTGAACGCACCTTAAAAAAATTTCTTCGAATCATTTCGATTGTTCCACTAGAGTTTGGCTTTTATTCGGCGAGAACATTTTCGAAACTTTTCATTGCAGTTTATTTCACTTCGAAAAATTTTTGCGCCATTTTTTTTCGCTTCGAAAATTTTTTGCGCCATTTTTTTTCGCTTCGAAAATTTTTTGCGCCATTTTTTTTCGCTTCAAAAATTTTTTGTGCCATTTTTTTTCGCTTCGGAAATTTTTTGCGCCATTTTTTTTCGCTTCGAAAATTTTTTGCGCCATTTTTTTTCGCTTCGAAAATTTTTTGCGCCATTTTTTTTCGCTTCGGAAATTTTTTGCGCCATTTTTTTTCGCTTCGGAAATTTTTTGCGCCATTTTTTTTCGCTTCGGAAATTTTTTGCGCCATTTTTTTTCGCTTCGGAAATTTTTTGCGCCATTTTTTTTCGCTTCGGAAATTTTTTGCGCCATTTTTTTTCGCTTCGGAAATTTTTTGCGCTTTTTTTTCGAAAATTTTTTGCGCCATTTTTTTTTTCGCTTCGGAAATTTTTTGCGCCATTTTTTTTCGCTTCGAAAATTTTTTGCGCCATTTTTTTTCGCTTCGAAAATTTTTTGCGCCATTTTTTTTCGCTTCGGAAATTTTTTGCGCCATTTTTTTTCGCTTCGAAAATTTTTTGCGCCATTTTTTTTCGCTTCGGAAATTTTTTGCGCCATTTTTTTTCGCTTCGGAAATTTTTTGCGCCATTTTTTTTCGCTTCGGAAATTTTTTGCGCCATTTTTTTTGGCTTCGGAAATTTTTTGCGCCATTTTTTTTCGCTTCGAAATTTTTTGCGCCATTTTTTTTCGCTTCGAAAATTTTTTGCGCCATTTTTTTTCGCTTCGGAAATTTTTTGCGCCATTTTTTTTCGCTTCGAAAATTTTTTGCGCTATTTTTTCCTCAATTTTTTATGACTTCTTTTCGGCGAATTTTTTTTTGCATTATTTACAAAAAAATTATATGAACGTTTTCTCGACGGAATTTAGTTTTTGTAATTTTTGACGACAATTATTTGGCAAAGTGCGTTCAGCCAGCTTTAGCGGAACATTCGGAGAAAAAATTCAATCGCTAAACCTGGCTGAATGCACTTTAGATTTTTGTATCTTTTGACGAAGTGCGTTCAGCCAACTTTAGCAGAATAATTGCGAAAATTCAACGACATTTTATATTTTTGAGGGTTGTTTTCTAAAGTTTTGAGAATTTAGTTTAAAAAAAATCAGAATTTCTTTTTTATTATTTTATTATTAAAAGAAAATAACCGACTGTAAAAAAAAATACATATACAGAAAATACTTATTAAAACGAAAAGAGACCAACTGGAGATAAGGATTAATCTTCTTCTGGAAAACCAATATACAGGATGTTCTCCTACAATTGTCATCAACTCTGCATCTATGAAGGAAAGATTAAGAGGAATTAGTACAATTATTGGATAATAAGGTTAAAATAATTTTAAAAAATAAGTAGGACAAACAAAAGTTATTTAAAGTAAAGTATAAAAGGATAATATGTATATATTAGATATGTAGGTTAGGTACGTATATAATTTCACACTAGGTGGGTGCTAAACTCTCTTGATACCGTAAACGAATAATCCATCTTCCGTGCTTGCTTTCTGTACCGTCTCACACCGCGCAAAATGTAGGAGAGAAAAGCTGTTATGAATATTAATGTGTACACAGGTAACTTTAGCATTTTATCAGCGAGAAAATTTAATTTCGTTTTCGTTTGTTGGGCTCGTGCCTGGTAATTTTCGCAAGTTTTGTACTTTCGCAATTCCGTACCACCTTGGAACGTTAAGGGGTAGGAAAAGAATTAAAGTTGTATAGACGACGAGGAATGGCATTAGTAGGAGCTTTGCGGGTAAGTACAATTACTCAAAAATGTCTTAAAGCATTAAATTTAAACCTTTTCCAAATGTTATCATAATTATGATATATTCCTGATAATTGATTAGAATATTAAAATAGAATTCAGTTATACGTAGTTGAGTTGTACATAAGAATGATCGGATTTGATCTAAGACATTTTTGTTAGAGCGTACTGCTTGAATGATGAGCTGCCTTAAACATGACGGGAAGAAATCCAATTTTACCGCATAACGTTCCCGGTTTATTAGAGGCGCAAATTCGCAGAAAATATCAAGGATTTTCGCTAAAATATCTCTCACTAAAACCATCTCACTATACAATTAACAAGGTCAATATCAGCAAGTGTTATATATATACCGATAATCAAGTAGGTCATCAGTATTTGCGTAGGTACATTAATTTTCAATTTAAACCTCCAACGAGCACACACTCAATCCATTACGTTTTAAAGATTTAGAATTTTAGAAATACATTTTGTCGGAGGCCTTCGATAATTGAAATGATGTAAAATACACGCACAAACCGAAGCCAACCAACACATACTATCTTTCATTTAGAGACAAAACCTCATCAATAAATCATGGTATCTTCCCCCGTTTTGTACGTGGATTAAGCACGAACACGCGCGTTATTGGGGGGGAAAGTTATGCCAACTAAGCACTGCTCTCCGTTTTGCGAGGTGCCAGCGAAAGCTCGCTTTCAAATTATAGCAATGTGTCAGGACACGGTAATTTATATAGATAGTCTGCTAATACCCGTGACAGTTGTTGCGACCTATCTCAGGTATAGACGCAAGTGTGTGTTATAAGTGTATTTACCTTATTGATTGATGTCGTTTCGAAATTGCATGTACAGGTTGTAAACACAAAATATAACGTTTCGAAAATTGCTCTGTTAAAGCGCGAAACAGCGAGCTTCGGTAAAAAACAACGTCCGATTAAAATGAAAACAAAGTCTGGAGCAAATCCAAGGAATTACGGTTAGAAACTCGTTGCATTGGGGAAAACGGGAATTGTATCGCGAGGAAAGTGGATGCCTTTGAATTAGTAACGTAAGCTGAATTGGAAATGTGGAAAAAGTGGATTACAGTTTTAAAGCCACACCAATATGATGGAATCCCTATTTTTATAAACAGAAAATAAAGTGGAAACGCTTGTTCTACAGTGATAATACGCATTTAAAGGAGAGATATACAGTAATATAGCATTTCGCAAAGTTTACAAAGTTTAAAGTTAAAAAAAAATTAACTAATTCCGCTTTTGATCCTCGATATTTCGATGCTGTATAAAGAGCGGGAGATGGTATAGCTACCATGTAAGCTCCTATGCGTTGATGGGGTAGATTGTCTCCAAATATTTGTTTAGGACTGATTGCGTTAAGGATTTAACATGGTTCGTTTAATCGAAGTCAATATATATTGTATGCGGTATTTTATATGCTCTTATATAGATGTCTTTTTTTTTTTTTTTCTTTTGCCTCTGTTGTAGTAGTTTATTTTTTATCTTATAAATATACAGGGTGTAACAATAGTGCGATATTCTTCCATGTCTCCATTTTTATTCAAAATACATCAAATATTTAAATACAAAAGTTGTTTAGTTTAGTTTTTTATAATTTAAAATTATTCTACGATATACAGGGTGTTTCGTTTGCCCGTAACCATCACTATCTTTACATTTTTAAATGGAACACCCTATATATGATCACATTTTTTAATTGCCTGGGAGATTTTAAGGCAACTTTATACAGGATCATATTCAATTATTTTCATTAGTTTAGAAGATATTGACATTTGTTTGAAAATTTTGACATTTTTCGCTCTCTTCAGAAAAATGCCATTATTTCGGTAAGGGAAAAATGTAACATTATGAAACTTACATAACGTTATATGATGACAATAAACAGATATAGACCTAAATACGTTATACAAAGTGTTCTAGAAATCAGTGTTTTTTGAAACAATTGAAATGCGAAAATTTTCATTTTTTCAAATTGAAACAATATATTTTTATGGGTTAGTTGAAAGCCAAATTTAATTATCTATTAGTATGAGTCTACGAGGGCTTCACAAAGTGCTGAAATCAAAGGAAGTGGCAAGAACAACGAAAATAAGAATTTATAAAACAGTCATACGACCAACACTAATATATTATGGTTGTGAGACATGGATCTTGAATCAGAAAAATCGGCAGAAGTTAGACATACAGGAGAGGAAAATACTAAGAAGAATTTTTGGGGGAAAGAATACGGAGCTAGGATGGGAAAGAAGAATGAATGCAGAATTGTATGAACTGTTCGGAGAAAAACCGATCGGACATATGGTGAAGGAGAGAAGGCTGCAATGGTTGGGTCACCTCCCACCCAAGGATGAAGGCTAACAGAAGTGTGAAAAACATAGCTTGGAAGAAACCGGAAGGAAGGAGGAAAAGTGGTAGACCAAGGAAAATATGGAGGGGCGAAATAGAAGAAGATCTGAAGGAGAAGAATATCCGGAACTGGAGAGACGTAGCAAAGAACAGAAAGGAAGAAGAGTCACACAGCTCTAGGCCTTAAAGGCCTGTCCACAAGCTGTATATATATATATATATATATATATAGTTTGAATAAAGCTTGTAAGTAGTTAAAATTAATGGTTTTAGATATATTTCAAATTTTCCTTACTATTTGTCTACTGTGCTGACATTTTTGTAAATATACGTGCGTTTTAATTTGTACTTAGATTTAAAATATGAAGGTACGTTAACGTAATTGATATAAGTTAACATCCAGAACCTTTAGTCTTTGAAAGACTTCGGGATCGATTTGAAGCAACTGGACATGTAGAATATAAACGGGCCAAACCAGTTACAAATAAAATAATCAATTTGCAGTACTTGCTATGTCAGTCGAAGATCCCCATACTAGTACAAGAAAAATTGGATCACAATTAGGAATAAGCCATAATATGTCGACTTCACGGATTTTACGTCAACACAAATTTCATGGCTACCACATACATTGTTTACAGGAATTGTCTGGGAATGATTTTGAAAGTCGTCTCAATTTTTAGCAGTGGATCTTAAATAAAGAACGGAAAGAACCAGGTTTTCATAATTTTAATTTATTCATGGTCGAAGCGACTTTCCATAAAAGCGGTTACGTTAATAGACACAATTTTTTATATTATGACCGCGAAAATGTTCATTTTATAACCGTGGATGACCAACATCGTTGGTCTTCGAATGTATGGAAAGGAATAATAGGCAACCGGTTACTTGCTCCATATTTCTATAATGGTACAGTCAGCGGGGAAAATTATCTAGCGTTCCCAAAGAATGAATTAGAAGATCTTCTAGACACCCTTCCTCTTAATATGATAAGGAATTTGTGGTTGCAGCAAGATGGGGCACCGTCCCATTTCTCTAGGAACGTCCGAAATCATCTAAATAATGCACTTTGTGATAAATGGATTGGCAGAGGAGGGCCAGTGCATTAGCCACCAAGGTCACCCGATCTGACCAAATGTGATTTTTTTCTTTGGGGATACATAAAAGAGCAAGTTTACCGAACAGCCCCAAGAGCACACCTATGTACATAACAACACACAGAAATGAGAAATAATTTGAAATATTTTTAAAACCATTACTTTTAACTACATGCGATAATTAAATTTCGTTTTTAACAAACCCAATTTGAAAAAATGAAGATTTTCGCATTTCAATTGTTTGAAAAAGACACTGATTTCTAGAGCACTCTGTATAACGTATTTAAGTCTACATCAGTTTATTGTCATGATAGGAGATCCTTCTAACGTTATGTTAAGTTTAATAATGTTACATTTTTCCATTTTTCTGAAGAGAGCAAAATGTCAAAATTTTCAAACAAAATATCTTAATAAATAAACTAATGAAAATAATGGAATATGATCCTATATAAAGTTGCCTTAAAAAATGGAAAGATGGAAAAATATCGCACTATTGTTACACCCTGTATTAGTCATGTGAGAAAATGGCCCAAATCTAAGGACAAGCATGAGTTAAAACCTAACTATTTTATCGCTGCAAGCCTATCATAAGTTTCTACCCCTGTATATAGAGAGAAAATGGATGGCAGTTTTCACCGGAACAATAGCAGAACGAGAACAATGCAATTCTGAAAGCGGAGGTAGAAAAATACATATTTCCAATACTCGATATTCCAAACTTTGAGCACCTATGTAAACAATACCATTTGTTATCAAACATCAAGTAATAACAGCGCCAACTCTTTCGATATCGAACTACTTTTCGAGATAATATATATGACGTATGCTGCATACAGTCAAAACATGTCAAAAGTTTGACCAAACTTTTTAAAGGTTTTTTTTTTTCATACAATAAAAGAGCAGCATTTTCGGAAATATTTCGTCATTGCATTTATTCTGCCAAAAAACTTTCCTTCAGTTTCACAGGGAAAATAGATTGCATTTTCACAATAAAAATAAAACCGAAACGGAGCAAAAAGCTCCGTCTATTTTAAATAGAGATTCGCCGTGAAACTGAGCGAGGAGCTAACGAGATAGTAATTGCCAAGTAATAGGTATTATCAACTATATGGAACTTTTTCGGGGAAGTTGGCGCAGATGATCCGAAGTCGTTATTACTTTCTAAAGACGAGGAACGGAATTAAATGAAAGTAATTAAGGTGATTTACATTGGATAACGAGGTGTAAAAGTTTTTAAAAGTTAATTCATCTTCTGAATATGATGGAATACATTTCTGCGAATTAATTCGCCAATTTCGCAAATCTTTAAAAGTTTCCTCTATCTCTGCGGTGATAATTTGAAACATGTATTAATGATTAATTAAAATTTAATATATTATATATCCTCAAGCAATAACATTTTATCCTACCCATTTATTTTTGTGGGGAAGTATCCTCTCCCCTCCCATCCTCCCTTTAAGAACTACCAAAGACATTCGGCTGATTTATATTTCCGCTGACCTTGTTTCGGCGGGGTGGTTTATTGCCTAAAAGCACGTTTCAGGTTACAATACGGTGTATCGTTCGCCCAGAAATGAGACCCCTCTGCGAGCCCTTGCTATTTTAGTAAAAGCGGTTCCGAGTTTGTTTATGATAATTTGAGAATTTAATTTGTTTCTTTGATTCGCGTGGGGAGGGTGACGGGCGGACTATCGAGAGAACGTGGACGTGGGGGGAGGGAAACATGAACAACGTTAGATTGGTAATGTTTGAATTTTGTGTGATGTAACTCTATATATCGATTCCATTCGCTCCGGGTTATTATAACCTGCAAATATTAAATTAAATATCGCAGCTGTAATTGTATGATACAGACAGGTCTGTCCGAATTTGGAATACATCCAAAAGATATGAATTTATAAAGTTGGTCATAATTGTTTGGGTGCAAATATTTAGGTATCGTTTGGGAGCGTCGAAAGTGATAAAAATTCATTATCGTCAAAATGTTGGCAACCATTCCAAACCAAGAGATTTCTCCCTAATGGAATAGCAGCGCCAAAGTCATTCTGACATTAGCCTCAAATACCTGTTCTATTCAGCAGGCAGTTACTGTCCTGAACGCCAATCATGGATTTGCCAAAACAGGTGAATCCTGATGTATTCCCTGACTATATTTTATGTTCGAAGCATCGAAAACCACAAACATTGTATTTACTAATACTGCTCAACAAACCACAAACATTATTAATAGTGAGGCTGTACCTGGCTCTAGTTTGCAAAATATTTCTGCCATAGAACCTCTCCTCACCATTCCTACAAGTCCAACAAGGACCATGCCGATTTTGATCACTCCAGTTGATTTAAGTCCACTTCCAGTAGGACCATTAATTTTCGGCCAGGGAAAAAGAAAACCAAGAAATCGTCAAGGCACGTCTGTTCTAAACTCTACTCCAAATTTAAAAGAGACAAAAGAAAAACGCAAACCGAAACTAAAAATTCCAGCGAAGAGAAAAAGGGAGGTAACAAGGTAAGTCCTAGCCAAAAAGGTCCTGGTACAAAAGGTCAAAACAAGGTGAGATCTGGCTATGTTGTTGTTCGTGTCAAAAGTGGGCACATGCCGATTGTGCCGGGGTAGATAAATAGACAAAGAATTTTGTTTGTCAACTTTGTATCTAGGCAAAGATATTAAGCAGTATTGTTGTATGAATTTTTGTTGTTTATTCTTATTCTTTTGACCAACAGAATATGTTATTTTTTTAAGTTAAAATTTCATTTGCAATGATACAAAAAGGTTATCTTATGTTACTATTTTTTAATAAAAATTTTTCTGTTTTTAAAATATACAGCGTGTTCAAAATGAAGTCGGCACTATTGCTAACTTTGTTACTACTAAAGATACGATGTTGGTTAAATGACCAAAGTAGTAGCGTTTTTTCTTCCGCTTACGATGGTAAAATTTTAAAAACAATTGAACTTCGGGTTTTCGAGATATTAAAAAAAATAACATTTTTTTAAATGGAATACCCTGTATATTTTTGCACATTTTGAATGAAAATTTAATTTCAAACCAAATCTATTAATATATAGACACCCAAAAATTAACAAATAAATGAACTACAAGCATTTATATGTACCAGTTCAAGTTGATCTGAATATCGTGTAGGGCCAATGAATGTCCGATTATTGGCAAGTAAAAGAAACATTTTATTATCATCTATCATCTAAGGTGAACAAAAAATCGTTGGTGCTTTGATGGTAATCATATTCCTATTTTGTTGTTCAAATAAGATTAATAGTGACAATAATAAAGAGCAAAGTGTATTAATTTTTCGATAACTAGTCAATGCGAAGTTCTTCACTGGATCTCTTGGTGCAGAAGTAGAACACTAAACACTTTAACCCACTGAACACCAAACAAGTTTTAACTAAAACACCGACGCGTTTCAACAGCAATGCTGTCATTATCAAGGCGATAATAAAACTCTTATTATTAATACAGGGTCCGGCAAAATAATCTCCCACATTTTGCACCGCCACTGTGCCCGCGCCACTGAAGCGATGGGGAGTTTAGTGTTTTCCGTTGGTAGCACATGTCTTGCCATTTTAGTTGTCATCATGATTTGGACGGGCGAACATCGTGCTGTCATTATCGAAACATTTTTGAAAAATGAATCTGTGATTACAACGCAACGAACTTTTCGTACTCACTTCGCACTGGGTAGACATGCTCCGGTTCCAGACCGCAAAACAATACAGCTTTGGGTTTCGAATTTTAGAGCCACAGGTTCAGCCTTAAACAGAAAACCAACCGGTAGACCCAGAAGTGTTCGGAAATGCAAGTGTTGCAGCTGTTGGAGAAGCTGTGGAACGATCTCCTACTCGTTCAGCTGCTAAACATGCCCCTGCTTTGCGTTTATCAGATCGTTCGCTGCGAAGAATTTTACACGCAGACCTACACTTCCACCCATACAAAATGATGATCGCACAAGAGCTGAAGAAAATCGTAGAGCATGTTGCAACGATATTCTTCAAAACATCCCACAAAATGGGCTTTTAATATCCAGTGACGAAGCCCATTTCCAATTATCCGGCTGTGTGAACAAGCAAAATTTTTGTTACTGGGCACGAGAAAATCCGCAGCAGCTCCATGAAAGGCCACTTCACAGCTCACACGTTACTGTTTGGTGTGCTATTAGGTCATTTGGCGTTTGGGGTCCCTATTTTTTTGAAGAGGGAGGCGTTACGGTTACCGTAACCGCCGATCGGTATATCAACATGCTACGTAATTTTTTGGACCCAAGACTTAGAGAACTTAACCATGCGGATGCGTGGTTCCAACAGAATGGAGCTACGGCTCATACGGCCAGAAGGTCTATGAACATTTTAAGGGAGATGTTTCCAGGACACGTACTCTCATTACGGAGACGTTGGGTGGCCTGCGCGTTCACCCGATCTTGCCCCATTGGACTTTTCCTTTGGGACTACCTGAAAGCGAAGGTCTTTGAACACCATCCCCGAACCATTGACGAATTAAAAGCAGCAATACGTCAAGAAATTGCAGGAATATCGCCTAAAATCGCTCGAGTAATGGAAACGTTCAAAAATCACCTTCGAACGTGTATCGAAAACAATGGTCGCCACTTGAAGTCTGTAATTTTCAAAACTTAATGAAAACCAATGGCAAACTATACATTTCCATTTAATAATAAAAAAAAATTAAACAACATTTACAATGTTGCTTATTTTGCCGGACCCTGTATATAATAATAATAATACTATAATATAATATAATACGATAATAAAACTCTTATTATTATAGTTTTATTATCGCCTTGATAATGACAGCATTGCTGTTGAAACGCGTCGGTGTTTTAGTTAAAACTTGTTTGGTGTTCAGTGGGTTAAAGTGTTTAGTGTTCTAACTAGTCAATGTCTACATGATTTTGCATTAATGCTTGTATTTCGTTTATTTGTTAATTTTTTGGTGTCTATGTATTAATAGATTTTGTTTATAATTAAATTATCATTTAAAATGTGCAAAAATATACAGGGTATTCCACATTAAAAAAAATGTAATTTTCGTTAATATCTCGAAAACGCGAAGTTCAATTGTTTTTTAAATTTTATCATCGTATTCGGAAGGCAAAACCCTACTACTTTGCTAATTTAACTGACATCGTAGCATCAATAATAACGAAGTTAGCAATAGTGCCGACTTCAATTTGAACACCCGGTATATCATTTTGTACACCCTTCCTCTACTAAAAAGCATTATCATGGCTTCCCAATATATGTATAGAGACCTCAAAATTGAAATTTTAAGCTGTCACGTGACAGTACTGCCCGTACTGACCTTACAAGATTGAGTCACCCCCTACAATTATTTAGGGTGCTTTAGAGAAACTGCAAAACTTTAGATTTTATTTTATTTTTTTCAATTTTTTTCCTTTGTAAAGCTGTCTGTAGATTTTTCATCGAAATTGCTAGATTTTCTTCAATTACTTCAAAGGGATTAACTCTGAAGGTTTAACTGTTTTTGCTGTCGATTTTATTCCTTTGTAACATATAAACAAAAAATTTTTGACACAAAAATGCCTCCAACGTGGTCATGGCAGAATTTGAATAGTTCACGAAAGAGATTTTCCAAGACAATCTTCAAAAAAACTTCATTCAGAACTCTCTGTCTTTAAATTGGCTCTTTACTATCTGCAAGGTGTTTTTTTTTTTGATCTGCTTAAGGTACAAGCTCTGAGGTGGCTCTAATATATCCCTATGGGTATGAATTAACCCAGATATGCCTGTAGTCCTATATGTAGGACGGTCATTCTAAATTTTACTGGTAATTCTTATGTCATCTGGTGCTATCTCCCTCTATCATTCATCCTTGGAACAAGTGCAAGTAATTAGTTCGTGGTAACAGTTGTCAATTAACAGTGTTTTTCGGTGGCAAAATAATTATTTACTTTGCTTCAAATGGAGAACGTTGACCTTACATTTGTTGAGTGAGTATTTTTAACTGTAATCATAATTTCTTTATGAAACATTGAATTCTATGGGATCATTATTGTTGTAACTTCATTTAAGTGATGCAAAATATTAGGTTATGTTAAATCCATTTGTTGAAAAACGCGGTTATTTTTTACCGTCCTATATGTAGTACGCTAGGCAAATCCCATATGAACAAACAGAACACAAAAGTGTGAAACGTACACATCCCTCTGCTGCTAATTCAAAGCAACTGTATTGACGATAGCCACACGTCGTAACACACAGTGCATAAAGGAAACGTTTGTAGTTCTATCCTGACACACAGACACGTGTTTCGAACTTATTTGTTCTCATCAGTGTGTGATACAAGAGTATGAACTAACAAACGAATTCCCACATACCCGTTATATTAAGAAATTACTCGACAGAAACTCAGAAGATAAACTCCCTGACCTCTATCGGGCGATAACCAGACTCAACAAGGCAGATCACTGTCGCCGTTTCGTTTGTTAGTTCATACTCTTGTATCACACACTGATGAGAATAAATAAGTTTCCTTTATGCACGTGTCTGTGTGTGGCATCGAATAGAACTGCAAACGTTTACCTGCTTCATTGTAACTGCTGATGTTAAATCGACGTGTTTTCCCGGCTATCGTCAATAGTTGCTTTGAATTAGGTTTAAAACATTCTGATGTAGAAATCCCAGAATTTTTCCCGGACGACCTCACTATAGAAATTCGATTTTTCCGCAAGATAAACAAACTAAATGTCGACATTGTCACAGCAAAACTACTACCAGGTGTGAAAAATGTGGCATTGGTCTTCATGTAAAGTGTTTTGTAACATACCATACGTTGTAAATGTAAGATATAAAATAAAAATAAATAACCACTTTAACATAGTATATTTTCCTAACATCCTAAATATAGGCCGGGTCTTAAAGGCCCTACTAAGGGTCGCTACGACTTAATAAATATATTTCTGTGTTTCTCGAGTCTACAAGTGTCAAACGCAACAAAAATTTTGTTTTAAATTTCTTTGGAAACATTTCAGGCATATCTGGGTTAATTGCCTGTACTCTATCATTTCTTCTGGATTACAGTCTTTGATTAAGAAACGTTTAAATTAAAACTGAAGCTGAAATTTTTCATTGGAATTGCTTGCAGTATTGGTTCTTGTAGTCAGCTTAAGATTGTTCTTGCTACAATCATTATCAGTTTGACAATTTGATGATCTGCACATATAGAAGAGTCAACGTGTTCCAGCAGCATCAATTTGGTCTTGTTTTACAAAATGTTATAGTATAAGATTTGTCGTTTAAATTGCAAAAAAAAACGGATGTTTTTGCTTATGAATTTTTTCACCACTAATTCTTATTGCAATGCCACCCTCTTTGCTTGAGATTTAGGCAAAAAAATTTGACATTTGGTTTAACATCCTCGTTATGTTTCTCACCTTTCTGCTTGCTAGGTTGTTGCCAAAATTCCTTTAAAATGTAACGTTCTTATATTGGAATGTTGGCCAAAATTTTATCGATAATAAATTTTCATCACTTTTAAGGCGATGTTAGTTAGAGAGAGGTTCTAAAATTAAACCACACACCTTTAAAACGTTAAAACGAACTCTTTCTATCCATGCCAAGAGATTCATCTGAATAATTGTGAGCAATTTTGTAAGAGCTTTGCTTAAAATAAACATTGCTGGTGTAAATGCCACCTTTCAGAATAAAACAACCGTGAAAATACATCTCCTGGCCGTTAATCTCGTAAAAATTTAAAAAGGGAATTCTATCCAGTATCGATTTGTCGAATATATTATTATTACTTGCTTTGACTTTTGACATTTTCAGCATTGTATCACCCTATATGTATGTATATATATGTACATGATGCTTTGGAATTGATAAATTATTATATATATATACAGCGTTAGTAAAAAGTCCCGGAACGTCGAATAACTTTGTTATTTGAAAATTATGATTTCTGAAATTTGGTATGGGGGTAGGTATAGTTAATAGAAATGCATTTTATGCAATACAGTTTATATTTTTTTCACTTCCGGTTTAATCGGCAATACGTCCAACTTTTTTTTTTTTTACGGAACGCCCAGATTTTTTTAACACTTTTGAATGCAAAATAAAAAACTACGTTCAGGAAGTATTAAGATGTTTATTTTTATTCACAAGAAAACAGTTAAAAAATTTAAAAAAGTGTCCTAATACAGAAAAAAACGAGGTACCTTTGAAAAAAGTTGTTGTTTAGTGTTTGCATTCTTTTTGATCGCTATAAATTTACTTATTTTAGACATTGACACATTTGAAAATGGCAGTAAAACTTACTGAATCAGAACGAATTGAGATATTAATGATGCCGCGTGGGTACGGTGATCGTCAACGTTCTTTTGAAGAGGTTCGTATTTTGTTTAATACTGATTATCCGGATCGTCACATTAGTAAAAGTACGGTATGCCGAACAATTCAAAAGTTTGAAGTCTTTCGTCAGGTGAAGGATTTACCTAGAAGGGAACGTCCATTAACAGCAACAGATGAAGAAACTAGTTTGAATGTGTTACTTAAAGTGGAAGAAAATCATCATCACGTGTCCACAACAGAATTAGGTCAAATTCATGAGATCTCTCAAAAATCTGCTGATAAAAATCAGCACCGTCCATGAGTTAACTGAAGATGATCCAGATCGTAGACTACATTTTTGCGAAACAATGACGGAATTGATCGAGCAGCAGCCTAATGTTTTAGATCACATCATTTTTTCAGACGAGGCAACGTTTTGCCTCAACGGCACTGTGAACAGACATAATTGTCGCTACTGGTCAATTGAAAATCCGCATTGGATTGAAGAAGTCCACACACAGCGTCCTCAAAAGGTGAATGTCTGGGCTGGTCTTGTTGGAAACATCATAGGACCATTTTTTATAAGAGGAAATTTAACTGGCAACGTCTACTTAAATTTATTGCGAAATGAGGTTGTTCCAGCACTTGCGGCCCTCTTTCCAAATGCAAACATAGGTGGTCACCCTAATGCACATTTTTGGTTTCAACAAGATGGAGCCCCCTCCCCCCCATTTTGCCCATAATGTCCGCGATTATTTGAATGAAATTTTTCCGGAACGTTGGATCGGACGTAGAGGAGCAATCGAATGGCCAGCACGTTCGCTAGATCTCTCGCCATTAGATTTTTTCTTTTGGGGTCACTTGAAATGTCAAGTGTACAAAAATCGTCCCCATAATCTTGAACAATTGGAAGAGAGAATAGTTCAAGAAGCCAATCGCATCACTCCAGAACAAATACAAAATTCAATAAGAAATTTTACTGACCGTTTACATTTTTGTCAAATTGTAAATGGAGAGCATTTTGAACAATTATTGTAATTGCAACCTGAATAGACAGGTATCTTGATTTTTCTGTATTAGGACACTTTTTTAATTTTTTAACTCTTTTCTTGTGAATAAAAATAAACATTTTAATACTTTCTGAACGTAGTTTTTTATTTTGCATTCAAAAGTGTTAAAAAAATCTGGGCGTTCCGTTTAAAAAAAAAAGTTGCATTTCTATTATCTATACCTACCCCCATACCAAATTTCAGAAATCATAATTTTCAAATAACAAAGTTATTCGACCGTTCCGGGACTTTTTACTAACGCTGTATACATATTATATATACACATGTATGTATGTATTTCCTAAGTCAAAGAAAGTACTCGCTTTTTGACTTGCTCACATGGTGGCCTTAGGGAATCGGTTATAAATGATATATGTCACCCTTTTTTATGATAAATGGTCTTTTATATATGTGGTACATATGAGCTTTTTGTCGGGCGAAAGCTGCTAGCTTCAAACGCTATATTTAGGACACAAGGATGAAACTTTCTCTTTCGAAGCTAATATTACAACTTGAAACAATCAAATGTTTGTTTCGGAGTTATAAAGCTTTTTTTTTGTTCTAGCTTATAACTTCTTGAATACTGATTGAAAATTCCGAATTTATCCTCCATTTTACGAATAAAAAAAAAAGAAGCTATAAATATAACTCAGTTAAAATCTCGTTTCATCCCGGATATAAATGATGCACATTTAACGGCTGCCAACCTTATCCAAACAAAACTTATCTAAATCGGTAAGCAGCGATTTTTCTCGTCTCTTTCTCACACAGCGTTGAAGGATCCCACTACCTTCTTGTCTGAGGACCTATCGAGCTAACTGTCGAATAAGTCAGTTCGCAAGAGAAATTAGGGTGGCCACCCTTTAAGGATTGCGTGATAAATAAGGATGGAACAAAAACAGGATATTTTTCTGTTCAGATCTTCACAGACCTAACAACATTTTTTTGCACGACACAAAGTTATGTAAATTTTGACACGCCATCTAGTATAGTTGCCATTTACTTTCATGCTTCAACATTATAATCTTTCCTAAATCTATCTAAATGCGTAAATTTAAACTGTTGTTATATAATATTTAAAAAAAAATCAACGCCCTATACTCTCTACAACATAAAATTAATATAATCCTATCGACTGCGCCACTAAAATGTATAATAAAATTACCTTAAAATCTGCTCGCAATTCTGTATGACACCTGTCATAAAGTAATACATGCTGTCATCGGAATCGGGGGAACCACTCGCGTTTTCAAAAATACGAATCGAAGAAAACCATCATCGGAAGAAGAGCGTTAAGATTTAAAATAGAGAAAATAAAAATAGTCTTACATAGGAAGAGTAGAAAATAAAATCTGCGAAGAGAACAAAACAATAGAAACACCACGAGGTCTGCACGATCACGACCCCACTGGCGCTTCCCCCAAAACGTACCAATTTTTGGCGAATAGCGAAGTAGAACTGAGCATTCGGCGCTTGCATGGTATCGCCTCACGCCGCAGCCATGTCGCAGTACGGATCAAGCGTAGACGTACGGACAGACAACACTCATATAGATGGAGGGATGCAAATATACAGTAAGTTACGCGGCGGATGGGCGTGTTTTATCGCTGCTGTACCTCGATACATGTATGTATTATGTACAAGAGGAATATCACGATATCTCTTTTCGCTCTTCTCCGACAACCGATACGCCCGCAGAAATCGAGTCAATTTGATGTTTATATGACTTGCGTAACCGCTACGGTTGCGAAAACAACGTTCCCGGAATATTTTCCGCGGGTAACCGGAGCCTAACCCGGAGCGATTTCGTTAGCGTTTTTAACGCTGAAATTATATATCTATATATACATATACAGTACGAGACAAAATTTTATTTACCCACGTATATACATACGTAAATACAATACGCATACATCGCTTCTATATTTTGTTATCTGTAGCAAAATATCGGACACGATCGGCTCCTCGGCAATTGTTTCGATATTTAACAAAAGAGCAACGTTTACCTCCACACCCCAGGTTGGCTCCCCCTAACGGCACAGATAAAAAGTTTGTCGAGGTCATTCGGGGGATGGAAGTTCGAGGAATTCCGTACCGTGGCGTCGTTGTATTTTGTCGGAATTAAGGGGAAAAAATGTTGAAGGTTGGAAACGCAACAAAAAAAGTGTAGCTGTTATATATAAAGATTCCTGTCTTGCTTCAATAAAGTAGAGAAAAAAACTTGTCCCATTTTTTTTTTTTTTTTTTCGTGAAAAGCGACTCCCTCGAAGACACCTACATTGTTGAATGTTACTAATTTTCCCTTTTTCCCGAGCACGGGAAAGCGGAAAAGTTTTTATTATACATAATTGTAATAAATTTTACGCGAAAGCTTTCTTAGGCTTTCGCAAATTTCTAGATTTTAGAAGTTGTCTAAGTTTATTTTACAAATCACGCAAGACTTCAAGTTGGTGCAAGTTTAGATCACCTTGTCAGAACCGCCGAAAATTAATAAATAACTACAAAGCGAGCATTCGGGATTAATGGTGCAGATTCCATGAATTTAACGTTCATGTAATATCTTTATATTTATCTTTATAATTACAAATGAAAACTGCCAGTCGTAAGTCAACGAAAGCGTGGCGAACTCCTATGTAAAGACTACTCATATCCGCAAAAACACTTAAATACAACGCAAGCTAATTATTATTTAAACGATGATATTTGACTGCTTCTACATTTTGATATTTACATATTTTTGAACTTAAATTTTCAGCTCTACCAACAAAGATATGAACGAATTTTAACTACATACACTTTGATGTCTTGCATTACCACTTCAACTGTTTATCTTTCTTTAGGCACTATATTAGTGGCATCTATAGACTAAAGTCTTCAGATTTTACTAAAACGAGTCTCTTGGATGATTTTGATTTTTACTAAATTTTGTCAGGAAACGATAATGACAACAGCAGTAAGAATGAAAATACCACCTTCATAGCGACAACTGAAGCGCTAGGCACTCAAGACCTCAGAACTTTCTTGGGTTCTGATTTCACTAGTAAGTGCACACGGTGCCTCCGGAGTTGTAATTGGAAATCAGTGGCGCTATATTTCCGAACCACTCGTACTACCCCCCTTCTGCATTGACCCAGCGGCCTCCGGAACGACACCTCAACTACAACCAGGTCGCAAAAAGGAAACCGTAATTGTTACCACACCTTCTCCCTCTTAATTTCGTTTTACTTTGTCCGTTTATCTTTGGCTCATTCTCAGAAGTTACCGTGCCGTGCTACTACTATAGCGCCGACAGGTAGTCTGTAGCACTATCTATCCCTCTCATGTTTTCCGTTAATTTTCAATTGTGTCGAAAGACATGTTTCCTCCGTTTTGTTTGTCCTTGAAAATTCCACTCCTGTTGAGCAGACCATCGCGTTCGCTAATGAAAGCTCAGTAGAGTTATACCACCCCAAAAATGTAAATATCAACGAGAAATTCTCGCTATGACGTCATAAACGTGACATAAATGTCTCCGGAGACCGCCCGTGAACTTCTATAAATTATGGATGTGGTGTTAGCTTTTGACATTGCATGGAATCAAGAGCTCACGTACAAAATGGTGTCCTACAAAACCGCATGTGGGACATAATTTAACTTCACCATGACCAGGAGAATTGATTTTAAGAATTGTGAAGTATCCAATTTGAACAGTGATGCTAGGAGATTAATTATCTATTCTTGTTAATGTTTAGAGTTGCTGAGTGGTGCTCTTATCGCTTTAATCTTTCCAAATAGTAGTTGGAAAATCTGTCCTTCAGCGAAAATTTAAGCTTGCGAAACAGGAAAAATCGCCGAGGGAGGAGGGTGGATGCTTAATTAACTCCAAAATATCTCCAAAGCAGATTCTTTCCTTCCTTTGAGTCCTGATTCCTCGATCTCCTCACTGGTAAACGCTGTAAATTTCAACCTGGACAATACCAACAAAAAGAGACCTGCGACCTCACTCTTATCAACAGAGATTGTAGTAGAAGCACAAATCCATCCATCTCCGGACAAAATAAGCAAACCTCCTGGTGATCTAGACAGAATCAACATTCTGCCGTCCCAGACCGCTGCTTTCCGTAGTCTCGGAACCCAAACCTATAAAAACGTGACTCCTTCCCAACGTCATTGGCAATAAATAATCAGAAAAGCAACACTGAAAACAGCTCCGACGTCAAAATAGAGAAGATCCTCCCTAACAATTGTACTCGGAGACAAATCCAAATGGAAATGGAATAAATTTTACAAAAGTTCCCTACTCGAAGCTACTCCCAAGTTGCAGCAGCTAACCTACCTGAGAAGCCCTACCGGTCATGGCAGATTCACCCGACTCCCAGTTCCTGGTAATACGTAAACGAGTCTAGTCCGCTCCGCAATTAATGTTAAAATTTGTCAAGTTAGGGCAAAGTTAGTGATCTTCTGATAAATATACTTGTTTAAATAATCAGTAAAATAATAAAGCCGTGTTTACTGGTGAAGGGCCAGCACATCGTTAATAAATTAAAATACTGGTACAGACGTCCGAGCCCCAAGACAAACCACCGAAAGAAACGGATATTTAGCGGGAAGGACCAGCATCAACTTAGATTTTAATATATTTAGCTCTGTTTAAAACCTCCATTTACCGCACGGCCTGGGAGCGTAAGAAGGAAACGTTTATAAAAAATTGAAAAGTAAGTACAGATTTTCCTTATTACGTGGAGTAATTATTGTCGTAATTTTGCTAGTCAGGGATAATTTCTCTATTTCGGTATCAGTAACGTCCGTTGTTGTGGGTTCACGCGGGGATTGGTTCATATACCGTGACGCCCAATATTCTAAACGCATATTTGCACAAAATAATACCGGGAAAGAAACCGTCCTATTATAATATAGCTATCAATATACGGCCGAAAAGCCCAAAATATTCCGGACGGGATCAGAGTATATCCATGATTCCTACTCGAATCTACTCCCAAGTTGCAGCAGCTAGCTAACCTACCTAAGAAGCTCTAAAGGTCTTGATGCTCTCGTGGAAAATCCAGAAGGAAACATCAGAAAAGTTGTCGAAGATATCTTAAGAAATTTTTGTATTTCCTTTGAGCACTAGAAATTAGAGTTACTTTTCGTGTTAGGGTACTGGCTCAGAAAGAGGCGCTCAGAGAGAGGAGACGCTATCTCTCCTCTCTCTAATTTAAACTTAGATGATTCGGATATCGATGAAGATTTAATTCAAAATGTTAATGAAGATGACGATACTGAAGGATTGCTGGACGATGTCACTGGTATCAATGATATTGAAGCTTGACTCATCTGACGATGAGCTTTTAATCAAGTTGGATCCTGATGACAAAAAGAATTGGAATTCTTCATTCAGGTTACGGCCCTCTGAGTCTGTCAACACAAATGATTATACTCAAACAAAAATTAACAGCGACGATAATATTTTTGCAACAAATTTTTTGCCTGTTCAATGTTGATTGGTATTTACGGTGGGTCGAATGTACCAAAGGAATCGTTATTTTCAATTAAGATCACGACTGAAAGTTGTTGACGCTAATGCTGTCTCTAAAGAAACCTGAACTTTAGATAAGTTTTGGAAAAGCAGACCAATGCTTGACAAAATTCAAAAAGCAAAGCAAAGTATGAACACGTCAATAGACAATAAGCCAAATCCTCTAGGCTTAAAAAATGTTGTGAAGTGTACTCCTGAGGACTCAATGACGCCTGTAAAAAAATCTTCTTTGTGTCCTTTTTTTAGCCTTCTAAAAACGATGTCGACAATTTTATCTTTCATCACATTATTTATGAAAACAAACATTGGCGTACATGTTGGTACAAACACTAGAATGGAACACGACGGTAATTCGAAACATACGTGTCAAAGCTGCTCTAATATCATTAGCATTTCAACAGATTATATCCACGAGCGCAATATTACAATACACACCGATCATATCGATGACCATTTCGGTATTATATTATATCCCTTGTATATATAGAGAGGTCAGTTTTGTTAAATTGACCCGAGAGATGGTAATAGGATTAGATTGGCATTTAACGGCTTTCTATTGATTTCAATGGAAATTAGACAGGCCAGTAAGATATAATAGATAATTTAGTGCGACTTGTCTCGATACATCTATCTCTCTCTGTCACACTATACGCAGATACATCTAACTTGAAACCTGTCCAAATTCCTTTTAAAACGTTTTATTTTTTCGGTCATTTTATCGTTGCGTCGAAAACGCAATATTAAAAAAAATACAAGCAACGACGTAGGTATCCCGATTACAAAATTAAAAAAAAGAAGCCTCCACCACTGAATCGGCATGAATATGTAATTTCTCACGTCGACGATTTTGCATAAATTACGGGGAGCAGACCGGAAAAAAAAACGGGAGAGAGATAATCAAGATCCCATCCCACACCCCTTAAGATCGCCGGTGTATATATCTATCGAGTAAGGAACATCCATCCACCAGAACTCCCGTAGATTTATGAGGAAGATCTGCGAAAGACTCCCGATGAATAACTTGACGCGGGATAGACACGACCGCGCGCGGTCAGGGGGGATAAGAAGGGCGGCGAACGACGCGAAATCATAAGCTCGATGCATAATTATAAACGACGCTTACAAAGGACGGAGAGGCTGCAAGGTCGAAACCACGTCTCTTTTAGATGTGAATAAGACTGCTAAATGAGAAGTTAAGAGAGGCCCGTGAGGGTTACACGGGGGGGGGGGATTCAATAGGAGATAATTACAGCATAGCCGTCCTTGTGTGACTAACGAGAGAAAAAATAGCCGCCATTTTCTTTTTTTTTAATTACGAATTTATATAATTTTAAAGATCTCCTCTCTCTCTAAAGAAGAGAAAAAGAGAGAAACATAATTATTTTAATAAAAATAATAAATTAATTAATACAAATGAAACACAAGAGCCATCTATAGTTGGAACCTCAAAAATTGGTTAAGTATTGATTTTATCTCGAGATTAACTGTAACATTCCTCAGAGCGCCATCTAGTTTGAGTTACATTAAATTCCAACGCTAACTATTGATTTTATTTTTCTGAGATGGTAAAGTAGATTTCTACCAGCGTAGCTTATAGGATTTAAGGTATAGATGTCGCTCGAAGCACTCTATTTAAATCCTGAAAGATAAGGACGCTTCTAATTAGTTCCGGTTGCAGGTGGTACAATCGCTATTATGGGAAGCTATGGCAGGCTATTTTGCAGTTGCATTAATATAACATTAATATAACATCATCTTCTTTGTATAATATAGAGAGACTAAGGGATCATTTGGGTCAAACATCTACACCCGAATTCTGCCGAAAACGCACGGAAAATAAAGATCAATACGCGGTAAACTATCTTTTCCCATTTTTTTTTTCTTGTATTTTGTTGAAAAACAAAAGTATAATGTGCGTTAATACCACTCAGAAATAGAAATTATATGTTCAAAGATAAGGAGTTTACGTGGTCGATGTATCTCATCGAAGTTGACAGCTTAAAAGCTTGGTAAATGCGGAGCGGATGATGTATCAGATGTCACGTGTAAAACCGATTATATATACAGGGTGTTTTCGGGAGGAAATTCTGCCTGTATATTTAATTAGCGTTTAATTCTAAAGTTTTAATACATCACTGAGATAAAATCGAAAACAAGAAAATTAGCAATGATGCATATTTAACCTAGAACACTCTGTATATGCAAAAACACCCTCCTCATTGTTTTCATTGTTTCGCTTTAAATTTAATAACCACGACTCTATCAACAATAATGGTTTAATTATTGACCAATAATGACGTCACATTGACGTCATAATGTCCTTCTAATAGAATTTTAATAACAAAACATCAACATACTTGTGCATTGATGTAAGAAGTGAGTGGTCTAATGGCACAGTTCCGCTGACACCCGATCAACCGATTAGAGATGTAGACGTCTATGATGGACATATACCTAGGTAGCACCCTCACGTCACATCGACATTATTAATTGGGCATTTTCCTAAAAGACAGGTCATCAAAATGTTACGGTATAAGGACGCCACTGTGGCTACAAAAAAATGCCGAAACTTTTTAGACGAAATAAAGTCGTATTTTTGACGTCATAACCCATTTGGTTGATTTACGAAGTTTAAAGATTAAGTCCAATGTGTATTGCAGCTCAAATTTGAAAATAATAATTTTTTTGATTTTGCAATTAATGTTTAGTTAAATATTTGATTAAGTATTGGAATAGAAAGCGCAAATTTCCACAGTAAAAAAATGACTGTAATTATAACAACATTTTAGTTTTTTTAGCGTGGAAGTGTTATTAATAATCGGCTAAACTCTGTGGATCTCTGCTCTCACGAATACAAAGTTTCTAAAGTCTTCTACAATTCGTTTAACGGAATTGTAGGATGGTTTCCGTGCGGCTATCGAATTGCAAATGTGTCACATGTACTTGAAATAACTTTATTACATCCTCCCTAAATAATAAATAAACTTAATGTAGTCTTCAGGCTTTCACGGCCGCTGTTGATGGCTGCTCTTCGGTTCTCGGTTTCTCTGCCGTGTAGAAAAGTTGCGGTACTTAACGTTTCGATCATCTTGTCGTGATCTTCTTCAGAACTTAAATAATCATTTGTTTGTATAATTTAAGCACTCTGGCATGACTTATTGTAATTATTATAAGGTAAATGATTTTCATTTGACAATAAAGAGCTAATGCAAATAGTAGGTACGAGGGAGCGTTTTTATATTCGCGGAATGAGCGGGTTGTAGGGAGGTGATTAGGCGCATTGGGGGCGTGGCCTGTGCAGCGACTCATAATTAGTATAAATACGAAGTTTCATTGTTATTAGACAGTTAGTCTTTGAGCTGTCCTCAACCAAGTAATATAATCAGGAGTGAAAAGTGAAATATGGAAAAAAATTGCGTGTTCGCGTGCATTTTTGGACCTCTGTAATGAAGACAAGGATGGTGTATTGAGTCGACAAAACTTGGGTTCATCATTATGAACCTGAGTCCAAACAAGACTCCATGCAGTGGCATAAAAAGGGCACAGCACCTCCCAAGAAATTTAAAGTGTCACAATCAGCTGGGAAACTCATGGCAACGGTATTTTGGGACTCGGAAGGAATATTGTTGATTGATTATAAAGATAAATATTACGCTTCAATATTAAAGCGACTAAAAGAAGCCATTAAAGAGAAAAGACGGGAAAATTGACGGAAGGTGCGCTGCTTTTGCACGACAACGCGCCTGTCGACAAGAGCCGCGTTGCGTTAGCTGCCCTGCATAAGGTGGGATTCGAAATTGTGAATCACCCACCCTCCAGCCTGTTTCCGAAAATGAAAAAACAGCTGTGGGGTAAAAAATTTACTGCCGATGATGAAGTCAAGGAGACAGTTTCGGCGTATTTTGCAGATAAAGAGAAATCATTTTTTTATGAGGATATAAAATAAATTAATTGAAAGATGTGAAAAATGTATCCGTCTTGCAGGTGAATATATTGAAAAAGAAAAATAATTTGGTTTCTTTATTTCCACCCCCTATCCCCCATTCCGCGAATATAAAAACGCTCCCTCGTATGTATTGTAGAAGATGAAAATAAGTACTAACTTGCCAATATTTCGAAAACTATCCATTTTTACAATAGACATCCCTCATTTTTAATGCCGAACAAGATAAAATTACAAAAATTTTTCCGATTTCATTTTCAGGCGTATATTTCGCACACTCTGTATATTAATACAGAGTGTGGTAACAATTTTATACAAATAGTATTTAATTAAGACATCTACTTGAGAGAATTTACTTCAAATAAAATAATAAACTTTTCCTCATATGGAAAAAAGTGCAATATTGATTATCTACTTGCAAACGTCAAATTCAGCAGAAGAATGTCAATAAGTCAAAGATGGTTAGACTTAGGTATATCACATTATACATGAAATATATTTAGAATTCCACGTAGAATCTAAAAAACGTGACAATATACAGGCTATTCCAATTAAAATGAAATTGGTGCTTACTTCCGGTATACGCTGGAGTGCCGCCATCTTGAAAATATTTTAGGCGAACGGCCTCCTTCGATTTTAGTACAGTGCGAAAATTTCAGATCATTCCTATCTCATCATCATTTCCCACAATCGATCGTTGCAGTTCCCCGTCCACCCTATATCTACGTCTAATTCGACGTCTAATTTTCACGTGACTGGTCTGTGACATAATCACGTGATCCTACCGTCAATTAGACGTCATATTTAAAGCTTTAAGGACGTAATCGATGTGTCGTCACAAGTATACATATTGGAACTAGATTTCCATTCAATTTCTAACTATTCTGTTTTCCCCAATCCTACCAATTCTACATCGATCCAATTCGACTGAAAAGGACGGCTGACATTTTACGTTCGTTCGCTTTTTAAACAATTGACAATCGAATCTAATTGCTTAGTTAGTAATAGTAGTGCCGCCATCTAACGGACTAACCAAGCGATTAATTGCATTTTAAAACACCACGTCGATTTATTTTCGAAATAAATTTTAAATAAAGCAGACTTACTTGATTGTTATTTAAAAAAAAAAAAAAAAACTAAACGGGTGTGGAGATATTGGACTTACCTGTAATAAAGAAGAAAGGAACGGAATTAGCGTTTTAGGCAACGTTTAAAGTTTCATCTGAAATGGTAGGGTAACGTTCACATTACAATTTCATCCCCTCAAATTAGGGTAAAGAGTCATTTAAGAGGCGCTAGCTAGATAACTACTAACCTAGGCTACACACGCAAAATTTCGCCGCAAAATTCTCCGGAAATAGGACCGCCAGCTTTTGCGCATTCCACGAATTCCTACCAGCTTGGAAAGCTCTAAAATCTAGGTTATGTTGGATATTTAACGACTTTTACATTACTGCTATTCATGTGCATGTTTTTTTTTCGCTTCTATTTAATACATAATAATGACGTAATAAATTTCGTCGTAAACGAAATAGGCAACCTGCCAAGATAGTTCTAGCTTAAATCAACAGGTCCTCTCTCTCTCTTCTATGATATATAAGCGATGAATTTTTTTTTTAATGCCGAACATTAGTAATTAATAAGTATTTATTTCAAGTTAGTTAAAGTTATCTTTCGCACGCTTTCTCCATTTATAATCAAGATAATAACGTCTGAAAATGAAATCCATCCCGAAAAAAGATAACGACAAAAGGAAAGTAGAAAAAGATGAATAAGTATGGAGACGCACAAGTACTGAATACGAAATTCCAGCTATAAAAGGAAAAGTCCTTCTGCGGCGGTTCCCTCCTTTTGTTGTAGGTGGAGAGAATTGGACGGACAATAATATAATAAATGTTGTTAGTCTATTCAAATTCCATCGAATTGTGTTACGCGTTATTTCGGAAAAGGTTTTTTATGTCTCAAGAGAGATTGTGCTCATTTCATTTCGTATAATACTTACAGAGATTGCGACAGGAACCTGGAGAGTCCCAGTTTGGAGTTTTTAAATCCTTCTAAAATTTCCATTTTTTTTAAATTTAAACTAGCACTACATTTATCACAAAACCGGTTAGAATATCGCAAATTTATTTGAATTTTATCACGTTAATTTTTACAAAAAAATCACACATTTATATACGATAATAAACAGCACTTTATCACTATGTATATAATTTATATACTAATATTAGAGATATGAATTTGAGCTTCGTCTTGATAATACACACCTACGAGTACAGAGACATGTAAAAATAAATTAAATAAAACTTTTAAACTCCATTGTATAATACGTAGATAGATTAAAAATAAAATATAATTAGGTAATATACATTCAGACGGAAATATAAAAAAAAGCTATCCTACCGCCACAACGTTGATTTGTATTTATGTGGTTGAGAGTTATACAAGAGTTCTGCAATGTTCAGCAAACATTTGAATATATTACCCGCACAGCTGTCAGAAACACACAGTTCATATCTAAATAAATCAACGCACGTAATCACTCCCGGAAAATTGGAGAATGTTAACTGTGAGGGCGAAACTGTTTTATGTTACGGCTGTTTTTGCCCTTTAGTCTCTACATACCTATTTTGATGAATACGAGCTGTGGTTTTATAAAATTAGTTCGCTCTCAATTAAAAAAAAAATCGTTTAGTCACATAAACAATTTTGTTTTATTTAGAATTCATAACTTCTAATAAACGAACAAAAAAAAATTATATTAAAGGGTTTTCCAATAAGAATTATATGATTTTGTGATATACAGGGTGTAACAATAGTGCGATATTCTTCCATACCTGAATTTTTATGCAAAATACAGCAATTTAACATAACGTTAGAAGCTATTCAATAAACTTCCTCTCAAAACCTTCCCTAAAGAAAAAAATCACATTTGGTCAGATCGGGTGACCTCGGTGGCTAATGCACTGGCCCTCCTCTGCCAATCCATTTATCACAAAGTGCATTATTTAGATGATTTCGGACATTCCTAGAGAAATGGGACGGTGCCCCATCTTGCTGCAACCACAAATTCCTTATCATATTAAGAGGAAGGGTGTCTAGAAGATCTTCTAATTCATTCTTTAGGAACGCTAGATAATTTTCCCCGCTGACTGTACCATTATAGAAATATGGAGCAAGTAACCGGTTGCCTATTATTCCTTTCCATACATTCAAAGACCAACGATGTTGGTCATCCACGGTTATAAAATGAACATTTTCGCGGTCATAATATAAAAAATTGTGTCCGTTAACGTAACCGCTTTTATGGAAAGTCGCTTCGACCGTGAATAAAATAAAATTATGAAAACCTGGTTCTTTCCGTTCTTTATTTAACATCCACTGCTAAAAATTGAGACGACTTTCAAAATCATTCCCAGACAATTCCTGTAAATAATGTATGTGGCAGCCATGAAATTTGTGTTGAACGTAAAATCCGTGAAGTCGACATATTATGGCTTATTCCTAATTGTGATCCAATTTTTCTTGTACTAGTATGGGGATCTTCGACTGACATAGCAAGTACTGCAAATTGATTATTTTCATTTGTGACTAGTTTGGCCCCGTTTATATTCTGCATGTCCAGTTGCTTCAAATCGATCCCGAAGTCTTTCAAAGACTAAAGGTTCTGGATGTCTTTTATATCAATTACGTTAACGTACCTTCATATTTTAAATCTAAGTGCAAATTTAAAACGCACGTAGATTCACAAAAATGTCAAGATTAATTTTAACTAGATACACGCTTTATTCAAACTAATAGATAATTAAATTTTGTTTTCAACTAACCCATAAAAATATAGATTTTCAAATTTCAATTGTTTCAAAAAGACACTGATTTCTAGAACACTCTGTATAATGTATTTAAGTCTACATCTATTTATTGTCATCATAGGAGATGCTTCTAACGTTATGTTAAGTTTCATAATGTTACATTTTTCCGTTACCGAAATAATGTCATTTTTCTGAAGAGAGCAAAATGTCAAAATTTTCAAACAAATGTCAATATCTTCTAAACTAATGAAAATAATTGAATATGATCCTATATAAAGTTGGCTTAAAATTCCTTAGGCAATTCAAAAATTTGATCATATATAGGGTGTTCCATTTAAAAATGTAAAAATACTTATGGTTACGGACAAACTAAACACCCTGTATATCGTAGAATAATTTTACGTTATAAATTTCGTAAAACTAAACAACTTTTGTATTAAAATATTTGCTGTATTTTGCAAAAAAATCGAGATATGGAAGAATTATGCACTATTGTTACACCCTGTATACAAGTGGAACAACAGAAATTTTTAATCGCAGAGGTAATTGGATATTATACCAAGAACAACTGGAGCAACTTTTTGCTATTAATGATATCAAGAAAATAGAGGGAGATACCGATAAAAGAGTAGCAGGATGTCGATTCCTTGTCCTTACCTCCCAAAGAAAATGATATAGACAAAAATGAGCTAAAATGTTTGAAAACTAGATCGGGACACAACAAAACACACGATCTTAACAAAAAAAATATCAGAAGGAAAAGAAGACTTTTTAATCGCTTCGTTCTAGCTAGCTAGGATTAGGGACAATATGCCAACTATAATGGATTTTCGTCGAAATCCTAGATAGGAACATCCGGAGTACCTTGAGGATCAAATCTGAGCCCTCTGCTTTTTATCTCTTAATCGATGATTTTTTTGGAACATACGAATTCATTTTTTATTGCCACTTTTTAACTTTTTCTACAAAATATTTTTGAAAAGTGGCAACATTGGCAGTATTGTGATCCAAGCTATGGACCGATGGGAATGAATTTCATCTTGTATGCCAAAAGTGAAGTTCTCAGTAAAAGCCCTCAATAGATCAAGCATTACAGCATCATGTAGTTTCGACCTTTCTGGTCTCGTCAGTGCCCCTCCCAATACAAGATCTAATTTCATCACAGTTCGGTATTTTTTTTTTACGTGTGGTGTGATGGGTGTGTAGTTTTGTGTGTGTAAACTGTGTTCAAATGGCTTTGTAACAGCATCATATCGCCTCTTATAATGTCGCTCTGTTAATCACTTTGTTGCCAACAGCGAATGGTAAGTCGATCCGGATTTCAACCCTCTGAAAAATGTCACCGTCCTGCTACAACAATAGTCAGCTGCCTAACCACTGCGGCTATCGACTCGTTAATTCAAAACAACAATTGCGACAATAAACTATGTAGTTCCAACTTTATTCCCTCTAGACAGGTGTCAAATATCCCAGCTAGGTACAGCAGATACTAATCTAGCTCGGACAATCTGTGGATTGTCAGCCAACGCCTATGACAGGCATTTCTTGCTTTTTATATTGTGGCGTTTCTCGACGTTTCCAGGATGAGATAGGTTAAAGTTAAGTTTTCCTCGAGTCCTTTCAAATATATCGACTGAGGTGGCAATTTTTTGACAGATGAACTTGTTTTTCTTTTGGCAGAAAGATTGCCAAGTCTTAATAGCAACATTTTGTTTGAATAATGATTGATAATAAACTGAACTGTAAACACAAAACTGTAACGATTTCGTCGACATATTTGATTGAAAAGATTATCCTTTCCTCCCTTTTATAGACAATAATATTTCCACTTTTAACCCTCGACCGACCTCAGGACTCCAGTCCATATTTAATCGTACTGAGGCAACTAACTTATCCCCAAGTATAAACCCTGTTAGAGGAGTTTGGCTAACCCTTCTGCGGAGATCGTAAACTCCTAACCCTATTTCGGTGAAGATTTAGTAGTGGTAATGCTTCTGCATTTTACAGGTGGTATCGATCTTTTTTCCCTTCCCCTTGGATATTCATACAGGGGAAGTTTTTATCAATATCGAAATAGGAGAAAAAAATCAATTTCTGCGTCAAAATTTCCTGTACACAGCTCGAAAACCCTTTCGTAAAATAACCTGAATTTGTTCTGTCGATATCGCATTTATTGCAAAGTTTGCGAGTTTGTAGTTAGCTTAAAGTTCAACCGAAACGAATAAGCCATTTATAAAGCTTTACACAGCTTTATTTGGCGTTTCCTTTCCTATTGCATTTCCTGTATAAACCTATTATGAAATATACGTACGTAATAGGTATTGTTACTCGAAATTCAATATCGTGGTAGATGTTTAACCTTTGCTGACACACAACGAAGTGACATTCAAGTAATAAATCCGTTAAAAGGGAGGAAAGAATGTAACATCCTGAATAATACATAAGACGTGTACTTAGTATTATTAACTCCATCAAATTTCATATAAATCTTCGCGAAGGACACCTTACAGAAATATATCGCATTAATTCGATTCCCAATCGAGATTCCTCGTCAGAATTTGCGTCTTACCTCGTCCCGCGTTAACAAGCCGCAGAAACGAAGAACAATCGAAGTAGATATACCTTCAAGACAAATTTAGAGCACTCCGGGGAAATACGCGAAATTGAACGGGGTTAATTTAGTCAAGATAGATATAGTACTCGTACAATATGCTTTCCGATACTATCGACCGTCAATGGGAGTGTTATAAACATTTTGAATGATTACACTCGATGGTCTCGGCAATCTATGGAAATTTATTGCTAAATTCGCGGATTACATGAAATTAGGTCAATAAACGATGTGGTTGGATCAAACTACAGGAACTATCAGATTCGGTATTTAATAAGCTTATGGAATTGAATCGAAGCTATGGAGTGGACAAATGCAGCCTCTATCAAAATTTATCCGACCTCATCAGCGACCCTCCAAATGCAAGACCTAATCTATTCTTTTCTCGTTTCTCTAGCATGTTTATTGTATGTATAAAAACTGCAAAAATTATATTAGAGAGGTGAGGAGCAACGAGATTAGATCTTATATTTAGAGGAACGCTGACGAGGTCGGATAGATGTCTTACAATTGAAGGTTGGTTACATCAGAGGCTTTGTTTTGTTTATTTTATTATTGTAATGAACCATAAAAGGCCAGGAGAATTGAAAAACTTATTATAATTTATTAACTTAGTTAAGTCAAATTTTTGCGAAATTGTCTTTGCGATATAAAGTAAAAAAATTGCTTAAAATGGTCAAAAATTTGTTCCAAATTGTCCCTACCCACGATGAGCAATAAAAGGCGTTCAAAACATCCAGCTAATTATTTCAAATTTAAGATAATGTTGTAACAAAGCCGTGGAAGCACATTTACACACACACACAATTTACACAGAAAGTAGTCTTGACAACAGATACAGCTCATAAAGTTGGTGCAGCTGTATCCACCACCAAAGGAGGGGAGGGAGGGGCAGGGAGGGGGGGAGGGGGATGAAAACAAAGTTTGGCAACACGAGTCGAGAACCAGCCATATCAGTCGTATATCTTACAATAAAACCGCACAAAAGAACCGAAACAAAACGATTAAGGTGACTACACGATCTAAGAACAGAATTAAGCCCGACAATATTTTAAAATTAAGGCGGAAATGGAGCATTAAATCGGATGATGTAATCGGTCATCGAAGGAGGTGAACAATGGACTGAATCCAGATTAAAACAAAAGAGAATGAAATCGTAAAACAAAGTATAAGTTCGATAGTTATAAAAGTAAGAGCGGTTGAAATGGGACATAATTAATGCAACATTATTTTCAGCGAGGTAATGTTGTAACAAAGCTGTGGAAACACATTTACACACACAATTTATACAAAAAAAACCTGTAATGATAGCATTGGTAGCAGCATTGGTAATTTTACATGTAAGTCGAGATAATGTTGTAATAAACCCGTGGAAACACATTTATACACACAATTTATACAAAAAAAGCTGTAATGGTAGTCTTGACAAGCAATACAGCTTATGAATCTGGTCCAGCATTGGTAATTTTAGATGTAAGTCGAGATAATGTTGTAATAAAGCCGTGGAAACACATTTACACACACGATTTATACAGAAAAAGCTGTAATGGTAGTCTTGACAAGCAATACAGCTTATGAATCTGGTGCAGCATTGGTAATTTTTCATGAAAGTCGAGATAGTGTTGTAACAAAGCCGTGGAAACACATCTACACACACAATTTATACAAAAATAGCTGTAATGGTAGTCTTGACAAGCAATACAGCTTATGAATCTGGTGCAGCATTGGTAATTTTACATGTAAGTCGAGATAATGTTGTAATAAACCCGTGGAAACACATTTACACACACAATTTATACAAAAAAAGCTGTAATGGTAGTCTTGACAAGCAATACAGCTTATGAATCTGGTGCAGAATTGGCAATTTTTCATGTAAGTCGAGATAATGTTGTAACAAAGCCGTGGAAACACATTTACACAAACAATTTATACAAAAATAGCTGTAATGGTAGTCTTGACAAGCAATACAGCTTATGAATCTGGTCCAGCATTGGTAATTTTACATGTAAGTCGAGATAATGTTGTAATAAACAAACACATTTACACACACAATTTATACAAAAAAAGCTGTAATGGTAGTCTTGACAAGCAATACAGCTTATGAATCTGGTCCAGCATTGGTAATTTTACATGTAAGTCGAGATAATGTTGTAATAAAGCCGTGGAAACACATTTACACACACAATTTATACAAAAAGAGCTGTAATGGTAGTCTTAACAAGCAATACAGCTTATAAATCTGGTGCAGCATTGGTAATTTTACATGTAAGTCGAGATAATGTTGTAACAAAGCCGTGGAAACACATTTACACACACAATTTATACAAAAAAAGCTGTAATGGTAGTCTTGACAAGCAATACAGCTTATGAATCTGGTCCAGAATTGGCAATTTTACATGTAAATCGAGATAATGTTGTAACAAAGCCGTGGAAACACATCTACACACACAATTTATACAAAAAAGCTGTAATTAGTCTTAACAAGCAATACAGCTTATGTAGCATTGTTTTACATGAGATAATGTTGTAACAAAGCCGTGGAAACACATTTACACACAATTTATACAAAAAAAGCTGTAATGGTAGTCTTGACAAGCAATACAGCTTATGAATCTGGTGGTAATTTTACATGAAAGTCGAGTAATGTTGAACAAACCAAAACACATTTACACACACAATTTATACAAAAAAAGCTGTAATGGTAGTCTTGACAAGCAATACAGCTTATGAATCTGAGCATTGGTAATTTTACATGTAAGTCGAGATAATGTTGTAATAAACCCGTGGAAACACATTTAATTTATACAAAAAAAGCTGTAATGGTAGTCTTGACAAGCAATACAGCTTATGAATCTGGTGCAGCATTGGCAATTTTACATGTAAATCGACATAATGTTAACAAAGCCGTGGAAACACATTTACACACACAATTTATACAAAAAGAGCTGTAATGGTAGTCTTGACAAGCAATACAGCTTATGAATCTGGTGCAGCATTGGTAATTTTACATGTAAGTCGAGATAATGTTGTAACAAAGCCGTGGAAACACATTTACACACACAATTTATACAAAAAAAGCTGTAATGGTAGTCTTGACAAGCAATACAGCTTATGAATCTGGTGCAGCATTGGCAATTTTACATGTAAATCGACATAATGTTGTAACAAAGCCGTGGAAACACATTTACACACACAATTTATACAAAAAAAGCTGTAATGGTAGTCTTGACAAGCAATACAGCTTATGAATCTGGTGCAGCATTGGTAATTTTACATGTAAGTCGAGATAATGTTGTAACAAACCCGTGGAAACACATTTACACACACAATTTATACAAAAAAAGCTGTAATGGTAGTCTTGACAAGCAATACAGCTTATGAATCTGGTCCAGCATTGGTAATTTTACATGTAAGTCGAGATAATGTTGTAACAAACCCGTGGAAACACATTTACACACACAATTTATACAAAAAAAGCTGTAATGGTAGTCTTGACAAGCAATACAGCTTATGAATCTGGTCCAGCATTGGCAATTTTTCATGTAAGTGGAGATAATGTTGTAACAAACCCGTGGAAACACATTTACACACACAATTTATACAAAAAAAGCTGTAAGTCTTGACAAGCAATACAGCTTATGAATTTGGTGCAGCATTGGCAATTTTACATGTAAGTCGAGATAATGTTGTAACAAAGCCGTGGAAACACACGCAATTTACACAAAACGAGCTACAGTAATAGTCTTGACAAGCAATTGCCTCCATAAACATGTTTTTCTACATTATACAGAAAGGAAATTGTTACAATTCGAGCAAAACAAAAAAGGATTACCTGTATATCACCGCTAAATGGATCTAAGTGGATTTTTCCCTCGAATTTATCTCGAATTCAAGATTAATGCTCTTTTCCCGTGGAAACAGTTTAGGAAATACGACAGCAGGTGTTCGACATTATCCTAAACGATCATTATTAATTCAATTCCTCCCCGTTTATCTCCCATCCACGCGATTTTTTTTTTTAAATTTCAAATTACCCGTTCGAACCCATCTTATATAATTTTTTTTTTCGTGTATTTTAAAAACCATCTTAGTGTGTTTTCGCAGGATGCAATTTCCGTTTTCCCTCGTCAATATTTTATTCATACGAGATTTCGCAAGACATAGGAAGTACCATCGTGAAGTTCTCAACGAAAATACTTCGATGTTATCAGGTCAAATCGATATATCTTGAAGAGGTGGTATCAGTGAAACAAGAAATCGTGGAAGGCGTGTTTTTTAAATCTCTTGGGAAACAAGGGAAAGCAAAATCAAGTTAGATATGTATTGTATATGTACTGATTCGAATAAGCAAACCATGATTTCATTTTATAAAGTAATGGTCCAACTTCGGTATTGGATGTACTCGAAAAAGAAAAAACAAGCGACTAGCATTTATCTTGCGAATGAACTCTCAAGTGCAGTTGTTAAACGATATATAACCTACATATATTGAATTGACGTTAATGAAATAGTGGTCTCGAAAAATGTCTTTTATATCCGGGCATCGTTATTTATTAGGGGAATTTAATGAAATTCCTCTTTTTCTCTCTCAAAAAAAAAAATAATAATAACATTAAACTTTACCAATTTAGACTTTAGAAAAAGTTAAAATTAGAAATACATTTACTTTGAGCAAGTTTCCCCCTTTTTAGAGCTATATACTACCTATATATGTACATTTATTACAGGTTGCAATTATTTTAACAATTCTAAACGTGCAAATTCTAGGAATCCGCAAAATGCACGTTTGAAGTTTCCACTTGCGAGCAATTCGAGTTATCCACATATTCGAAACATCCAGAATTTCGTTCAACATTATTTTCTTTTTACAATTCATTAAATTACGAATATTAAAATCGATATCGTCTCGATAACTAGCACTTCATTAAACACGCATTCGACTGCGAAATTTTTTTTCTTGTTTTCGTAGAATTCGAACTAAAAATTGCTTGGATGGTGGAAGGAGGGGGTAACTCCGGAAAGACATGCAAATTAATTTAAATGGACTAAATTGAGTGTATAAAGGAGACAAGTGGAGGTATTTTTTTCCGTCGACGACGTAGAATTTTTCTTCGGTAGAATTTTTTTCATTTACGAGGGTGATATGATCGGAATTTGTGGAATTTCCTTTTTCACGGACTTAATATCGTCCTGTTTAAAATCTAGACTTAACTATCGGACGAATAAAAGTGACAAAATTTTTGACTTTTATTTAAATAAATACCAACAAATTTTGTGGACGAGCTTCCTCTTGATAAAAAAAAAAAAATTTTGATTCCAAAACTCCATGAATTTCAACCGTATTTCTTGTAGATCAAACGCAAACATAGAATCTGAAGAAAGACGACCACCATTATAAAAAGCTTGTGAAACACATTTTTTTTTCCAATAAAGGTATCCTGTAGGTTCAAACAGAAACGAACTGAACCGCCTCTATAAAGCTTTCCACAATTCAATGCCTCTATGCTCTGCAAGGTTTTCCAAGATATTTCTACCAACAAAGCTATGAGAGATCACCGAAATCATTCAAATCTTCAAGGATGTACCGCTTTGACCCCCCATCATCTTAACACTATTCCGGGGAAAAAAAAAACTTTTTTCCAATACAGATTTCTTTTCCTCACACGCCACAGGCGCCAACCCATTCCTGTTCCTGCGATTCACAAAAGTATCTGCGCCTCTATGCCTTCTTTAAAATATTTCTACCAATAAAGTTATGGGTAGTCTCTAAGCTCATTCAAACGCTCCACTGAGGAAAAAATAACTTTCACCTGAAGATGGCCAACAATGAATACGTCTAAAAAGTTAGAAATTGAGCTGATCAATGCACAAAATTAAAATGAAGACTTTTAATGAACTAAGGAAAAAATTTGATGAGCATTCGCTTAAAAATAACTTTCTAAATAAGAAGAATCAAAGACAAAAAAGGGCTGTTCAAGAGATGTCATCTGAGGAGAAGATGACAATGAAGATTGCGTACCTTGGGTAGAAACAGGTGATGAAGATCAACAAGAACAGTAAATTTAGCTTCTGATTCTGATGTAGTTACTATTAATTGTACCACCCATAGATGTTAGTGTTTGTTTAAGATTTATGATACAACAGGGGTGGTAAAATACAAAAAGTTTTGAAATCTACAAAGACTTAAACATGACGTATCAACCCAATTTTGTTCCTTCTTATCCAGATTCTTTTGACAAAAGCTTCGTTATGGAAGGTCACTCAAACTCTTCATTATAAAGATGTAGAAGCATTTCGGAAAGTTCTGCTATGAAAGAAGTGCAAAAATTTTTGACATTTATTATGAAGACTCCAAGACTCCATGAATTCCAACCGTATTCCTTTGAAAAAAAAAAAAATCATTTTTTCCAATGAAGATTCATAGTTTAATCACAGGCCACAACCCATTCCTGTAGATTCAAACGGAAACGAACTGAACAACCACTACAAAGCCTCCTACAATTCAAGAAAGTATCTCTGCCTCTATTCTCTGCAAGATTTTCTAGATATTTCTACCAACAAAGCTATGAGAGATCCCCGAAATCATTCAAGATCTTCAACTGAAGATGATCAATCATTTTCGAAAGCTGTGCCAAGAAAGAATGGCAAAAACGAGAGAGAGAAAAAAGCCTGGCAAAACTATGATAGAAATTGATACACCAGAAAAGAATCGAATAAGAAATTAAGCTGAACAATGCACAAAAAATTAAGATTTATAATTCAATGAAGAGATGTAATCTAAGTTAGAAGATGAAAATGAAAAGTACTCAAACATGCTGCAACTCGACAGTATCCAAGAGTGTATCAATTTTTATTATGAAGAATTTTAAGCATTTTAGGACAGATGAGAGCTGCCAGATAGATTGGAGGTGTTCAGCAGAAACTGAAAATTTTGCAACAATGTTAACATTAATTAATACCACTCGAAACTCTACTCGACGTTCATAAAATCCATTAGGAGCCTTCAAAGGAAAATCCAGGATATTTATGATGCAACAGAAGTGGTGGAACAACCTCATTCCAAGGAACCTCAATTCAAAGATGTACCGCTTTGACCCCCCCCCTTCCTTCTCCTCCACATCATCCTAACACCATTACGGAAAAAAAAAACCTTTTTTTTTCAATACAGACCCCAGAACTTTTCCTCAAACGCCAAGGAACTTCCTATTCCTACGATTCAAAAAAGTGCATCTGCCTCTATGCCTTCAAATTTCTCTAAGATATTTCTACCAATAAAGTTATGGGTGGTCTCTAAGCTCATTCAAATGTTCCACGTTCCGGGAAAAAATATAACTGTCACCTGAAGATGACCAACCAATTGCGAAGACTCTGCGAAGAAACAATAACAATCGATACCTCTAAAAAGTAAAAAATAGAACTGACCAATGCACAAAACAAAAATTAAGATTTATAATTCAATAAAGAGAATCAAAGAACGGAAAAGAAACGCTGTTGAAGAGACGTCATCTAAGTTAGAAGATGAAAATGAAGGTGGTGTGGCTCGGTTAGAAACAGGTGGCGGAAATAGTAATTATTGAGATCTAAGGTAAAAAGGGTGTGTTTCAAGGTACACGAGCATGTTGTAGCTTGGCAGTGTCCCAATTTTTATTATGTAGAATTTTAAGCATCTTAAAGGAAATGAGATGGCAATGGTAACATCTAAAAAGAGTGATTTCAAGGACTGTGGGCTCGTAATAACAATAAACATCGGTATCACCTCACACCACAACTTTGAAACACTCACACTTCGAAACACGTGTCCCGAATAATTAATCAAAGTTATGGTGTGAGGTGATACCGATGTTTATTGTTAACATCTAACAAGTTAGGAAATGTGTTATGGCCAATGTACAAAAAAAAATGAAAACTTTTAATGGAATAAAGCCGGAAAAATCAAAGGAAGAGAATCAAAGAAGGAGGAGGGCTTCTAAAAATTTCTTCAAGAGATGTCACCTGAGAAAGAAGATTAAAATGATACAGATGGCATGTTTGACAAACAGGCATTCCAAAGTTTTGAAATCTGTAAAAATTCAACTCTGCTCTGATTTACTTCTAATCAAATGGAAGAGGGGAAATCGATATCGAGGGAACTCAAAACATGATCAACAATTTTCGTAATCATTCATGTTGATAATCAATCGTCTAAGGCAAAAGTTTAACATTTATGATACAGCAGGGGTTGTGTGACAACTTATCCAAAATTCCAAAGGTTTTAGAAATTTGTACTTTCAACCCAACTCTGTTTCTTCTAGATCAAATGGAAGAAATTCGATCTCATCAAACAGAACTCAAAAAATAAAGATCAACAATTTTCTGTAATCATTCATGAGGATTTGTTTAAAAATTAAGATCCAAGGGTAAAAGTTTAATAAAAAAAGTGTTCAACGGATGTCTCTGGTTGAAATAAATTATCCAGAAGTCTGATAAGGATTTAGCATTTTAACTTTCACCCAAACCCTTCACTATGAACAGAACAGTTAGAAATTCATCTCATCGAACAGACATTTTAAAAAAAAAAATGACTTCAACAGAATAAAGACTGTAGACTTCAATTTGATGAGGATTTGTTTCAAAAATAAGATCCAACATCGTGCCGTTATAAAGTTCCTTACCAGGCAAGGAAAATCAGTCGCGACCATAATGAATGAGATGTCATTGGTTTACGGCGACTCTTATCCAGGAAAAAACCATGGTGTACAAGTGGCATAGTTTATTTAAACAAGGAAGGGAATCCCTTGAAGACGACCCGAGGCCGGGCAGGAGCATTGAGGTCCAGCACTTATCCAAAAAGTTGAAAAAATTGTACTCGAAGATGCTCGACTAAAGAAGAAACAACTCGCAGAAATGGTTGGAGTATCCGATACAACAATTTTTAAAATCCTACACGATCATCTCGGCATGTCTAAGGTCAGCGCAAGATGGGTGTCGAGAATGCTCACGCCTCCGCAAAAACAACAGCGCGTAGTGTTCGCCTGCATTTTTGGACCTCTGTAATGAAGACAAGGATGGTGTATTGAGTCGAATTGTTACTGGAGACATCATTATGAACCTGAGTCCAAACAAGACTCGATGCAGTGGCATAAAAAGGGCACAGCACCTCCCAAGAAATTTAAAGTGTCACAATCAGCTGGGAAATTCATGGCAACGGTATTTTGGGACTCGAAAGGAATATTGTTGATTGATTATAAAGATAAAGGTGTTTCTATAACCGGAGAATATTACGCTTCAATATTAGAGCGACTAAAAGAAGCCATTAAAGAGAAAAGACGGGGAAAATTGACGAAAGGTGTGCTGCAATGCGCCCGTCCACAAGAGCCGCGTTGCGTTAGCTGCCCTGCATAAGGTGGCCTTCGAAATTGTGAATCACCCAACCTACAACCCTGACCTGGCCCCGAGTGATTATTAGCTGTTTCCGAAAATGAAAAAAGAGCTGCGGGGTAAAAAATTTACTGCCGATGATGAAGTCAAGGAGACAGTTTCGGCGTATTTTGCAGATAAAGAGAAATCATTTTTTTATGAGGGTATAAATAAATTATTTGAAGGATGTGAAAAATGTATCCGTCTTGCAGGTGAATATATTGGAAAAAAAAATAATTTGGTTTTTGTATTTGCACCCCTTATCCCCCATTCCGCGAATATAAAAACGCTCCCTCGTAGGTCAATAAAACAACAATTAATTAAATATCAATTTAAAAAAAAGCGTAATTAACAGTTTAGTAGATCAGGCTACTAAATTAGCTCATCCTGATTTTGGAAAAGAAAATTTAAGCAAAGCTAGAACAATATTAGAAATTATTATCCTAAAGACAACAATTTAAGTGACACAATTAAACACGAATTAAAAAAATCAGACATTCACATAACTTTCATACCTACCAACAATAGATACTTATTCACAAATTTAAAAAGTAGGTACATAAAGGTCACAAAATAGATTATATTATTTTTATGTTATGCGATCGAAATTTAAAAATATATTTATAATGTGAGCGGATGGGGATAATAACATTTAACGTTAAAAATTTGAGGACAGGCTTCTAGATTTTAAATGAATAAAAAAAAATCAAACATACAATGGAGTTCAAAATTTTTTTAAATAAAATTATATTATTTTACTTTACCTTTATGGGGTTACAAATTCGACCTTTTCAGATAAATTTTTCCGCTTTTAATTAACAATTAATTAATTTCTACGTCATAAAAATGTAGTAAACGTTAAAAAAATCTGTATAAATACTTTTTATTTAATTAATTATATCTTATATATATATGTATGTAAACATTTTTGGCACTAAACACTTAAAGCACAATCGATATTATATATTTAATAATTTTATAAATTTTTTTGTAGTTATTAATATTATTATTTTTTAAACATATAACAAGCAACAACAACTATATCAAAAAAACAATATTCAACATTTATAATAACAACTATTATATTATTTTAAGCATTATTTTCCCGAACAATACACGACCCTTTTATCAATTTATTTGCGGTTTTACACAACATAACACCCCGAAAATAAACAACGCGCAACGAAAAGTAGAAAAACAACCGCGAGAGGGGGGACGATCAACCTGTATCAACAAGGAGAACGTCCAAACTAACGGGGCCCCTGTTTTCGCACGTGCTATCGCGAAATTACTGCCCCCGCTTCAAGGCAGTACCTTCGTTCGCTGACTTGCACACAAGAACCATGCGTTGGAGCCAGTGTTACGATAACAGAAATGGGGAGCTCGAACCGAATGCGGGAAGGGGGAGGAGGTGCTTGTTCAAACGTTACTGTGCTGAAGGCGTGCCCTAAAACTGGACAGATCTAGATAGCGTCTCGGTTCCCATCAATGAAAACCAGATGACAAATTGGGGTGTATTTAAAAGTGGATGAAAGGGGGGGGAGAGGTTAAATAAAATTTGCACGAAACTTTTGAATGGTTAACGGTCGACGTCTACGGTGGTGGTGATGTTCACCGTAACTTTTTTTTTACCCTTCTTGAATATGAGCCAAGCGTAAAACGATTTTACGGTCGCGGATTCCAAACAAGCCATTTAACCAGTCATATCTTGCTCGTTTCGGCGGTGGCTTCGCCTGCCATTTCCGTAGAATTATCAGCATCTCGCAGGGGCGCCTGTACGCTATATAAAATGAATATATTGCAAATACTACGTGCAGTTTCACTTTAGCTAATATCTAGGGAAGGGAGCTTTCGCATTACCTCGGCGTATTTTAACCAGATACGGTTGCGATGGCTGCGTGTAAGAATTACGTTTTACAAGGGTAATAAACTCGACGATTTATATCGGGATGGAAAAATTTAAATCAATTGTTATGCGAGGATGATTATTGATTTAAACCACGCACATCAAAGCGATGCATATTATCTCGATGGATGCATTAACTGAAATCTTCCATTCCACCCCCGTTTTGCATTCGGAATAGTTTTATTAAAACGCTCAAACAAATCCTGTTTCATACATTAATGATGGCTCCAAGGGAATTTACAAAGGCCTCTTTTTAATGGTTGGGATCCGTCCCAAATGCTGTTGCATCATTAAAATCCCCCCGACTTTTCACTATTTATTAAGGTTTTTTACCATTATTGTATACAGATACTGCCATGAAAAATCATCCATCACATTAATATATTATAATTTTTTATATAATTAAGTTTAAATTACTTTCGGTTCTGTAGTGTTATCCTCCCCAAGGAGAACAAATATAATTATCCCAATTCAAAATTATTTTGCCAATATTATTATATCAAAATTGCCCCAATATTATGCCACGATAAATTTTCAAATATTGGTCAAATTGTTAAAACAAATTCTACACCAATATTTTGTAGGTTATCAAATTCCAATATTATTATTTATTTTTTTTTTTTTAATATGTGGTTGGTGCTTAGTTGTTGTGATCCGTAAACTGTATCGCTTGTCTGGCTATCACTGCAACTCTCGCGGTGTAGTTTTTGTGTATGTTGTGTTCAATGGCTTTGTGACAGCATCATATCGCCTTTTATGATGCCGCGCTGTTAATCACTTTGCTCCCAACAGCGAATGGCAAGTCGATCCGGGATTAAACTCTCTAAAAAATTCAATTTCCCTCCAGATAATTGAACCCCGGCATCTATCGTCCTCTCACAACAATAGTCAGCCGCCTAACCACTGCGGCCATCGACCCGTTCAAAACGATATCGATCAAATGTTCCACCATTGTCAGTTTCACTATATTGGCTGGACTTGAAACTGTAATATTGGATCAATATTTTCCCAAAATATTGGGCCTTATATTAAAGGAGCAACCACCTCCATAAAACGCACAAGGTCTCAATCTACTGTTACCAGATGGCACTCCAAGTCTTGAATAGATTATCAGTTCCAGATAATCAACCACTCCCTTAGTCCTCTTATCTCAACTGCAAAGTTGTTATCTTGAATCCTTTCTTCCCTACTTGCTGTTTTCTAATAAGAATGATTCACCCCTTCAACTTGAACATTGACCATCAGATTTTGATAAAATTTGGCACTGAAGTAAAATTCATGTAGACCAAGATAAATGTCAAGTTTTAATTTAAAGTTGCCATCCCAATTTGAAATTTTGCAAAGTTGCTTCCCAATTTGTTTTTGCTTAGTCTTACAGTAAACTACTTTTGGCAATTTTCTGAATTTTTTTAAACATGTGACTTTTTTGGAATTCAAATTCAAAATTTCAGTATCAATTTTGGAAAACATTTTTCTCAAGACTCCCTATGTCCTGCATATCAAATGAAAGGCCATTAAAAATTGAAGAAAATAACCACTCCCAAGTCTCTAGCTCAATTAGGAGAAGAGCTATTAGAATTTTAGCAATTTTGGGCGATTTTTGTAAACTTTAAATGGCCATAATTCAAAAACGGATTGACATAAGAAATTAAAACTTGACATTTTTCTTGGTGTATAACCTCTGTGCCAAATTTCATTAAAATCTGAGATGGTCAAGTATATTTTTTTGTTTAAGTGTGTTGATTTGATACGAAATGATCCCGGTATCGATATCTTGGAATAGATATCTGGATATCGACACAATGGAATCGATACTTGGATAGCGATGCCTTGAAATCGATATCTAGGAATCAATACCTAGGTATCGATACCAACGAACTACTGTAACAACTACGGTAACGTAAAAACTTTTTTTAGACATTTTTAGGCAAATATTCATAGAACTAGTTCTCAATATATTGACTCAAATATTAATGAATGAGGGTAGGTGTAATAATTATTATAAAAATAGCCAAAGTATCATAATATTGTACACAATTATTGAAATCAACCTGCTGAAAAAATTTATACTTACAAATCAGTCCTAGGTATCTACACCAAGATATCGATTCAAGGAATCAATTTGAGGTATCGATATCATGGTATCGGTTTCCAAGTATCGATACCTGCCGATACTTAACCAATTCCAGTACTCGGAATCGATACATCGGTTAGTATAGATACCTCGATTGGTATCGATACCCGATACCAAAAATATCGGTATCGCCCAACCCTAGTTGTAAGAGCTAGTGTTGCTGAGATGCCAAACTTATCGATTAAAAAAAAAAAACGATAATTTGGAGTATTTTGACTTGACCCAAAACCTTAAACGACTGGAGCCAAAAATTTGCCCCTTGAAGTATATTTAGAGCAACGTTAAAGGGATCATAATTTTGGGGCAAAAAAATCATCTTCTCAGATGAAGCTCATTTTTACTTGAACCAACACATGAAGAAGCCTTTGCATCCGCAAAAAATAACTGTACGGTGTGGTTTATGGCATGTTAGCATAATCGGACCATTTGGTGAGCGATATCGAGTGCTGTTAAGAGATTTTTTGTGGCCAATTTTAGATAATTTGATATCTAGTTAGCCGTGCGGATCCCCCAAAATGGTGACCAGAAGCCTTACGTTTCGATGTGTGCTCGACAGTTTGAAAATGATACATCCTTCCTAAACTATATTGTTACTATGGATGAAACTTTGGTACATTTCTACGACCCAGAAACAAAGCAATAATCGATGGAATGAAGACACGCTGGTTCTCTTCAACGCCTAAGACGTTTCGTGTTCAAAAATCTGCTTGTAAAGTTCTTGTTTTAGTTTTTTTTTTTTTTTTGGAATTGCCACATGATTGGAGAGGTGATAGAAGCTGTGGAAGCCCAGTTTACCGAGCAAGATAAAAATATCTTTTTGAAAGGTCTAGAGGCGGCGTTGGAGCTTCGTTATAATCAATGTATCCAATTAAGAGAAGAATATGTTGAATAATAAAAAATATTTTGACTTTCAAATTTTTGTTTGCTTCTATATGTAGTGGGCTAAGAAAATTTTCAATGTTTGTAAACTTTTCGACAAAACCGTATATTTCACCGCACGAATCTGTAGAGGACGAAAAGCAAAAGAAAGACGAGAGAGAAAAAGTGAGCTCTGCGCTGTATTATTCATGTATCCGAAAAAATAATTACGGCTTGGCAACTCAGAACGTTACTAAGGCACAAAGAATTCTGTTTCCCATTCGTTTATATTCCTAGAGTGACTTGTTCTAGATGGAAACAGAAGCGCGAGTATTGAAAAGCTCGAGATGACTTTTTTTTACACCAATTTTCCTATACGTGATTTTCTTAATACCGTTCTCGTTTTTCTAAAATAAAAATTTAATGATGAAATCGCTGCATTAAGTATGTGTAGACGAAATAATATTTGCTCGAAATTCGATTGAGAATCCGCCAACCTAATTTGCATATATCTTAGCTACACACCTCTGTATTTATGTGTGGGTGTGTGTGTGTGTGTGTGTCGGTGTATGTGTGTGCAGACTCCGCATATATAGGACAGTGAATTAAGTTCTAGTTTGCGTACCCTTACACAAGCACAAGATGCTATAAAATCACCTCCCAGCTGATATAAACCCTAACCCAATCCGAAATTAACTACCTTCGAATTTAAACACGCTGAGCTAGTACGAGTAGGTAGCATTATCCCAGGATTTCCTCAAGAGATCATTGAAATGTACAGTCCTGGTCGAAATTACGTAATACTCGGAGGATCGTTTTGTTACAATACTTTGTTCTTGTGTAAAATTGTATGAATGAAACATATAATATACAGGTTTGGCCAAAAAGTTACTTCTTTAGCGCCCCCTATAGATTTTTGCTCCTGAAGAAACCAACTTATATTAGTGACGAAACGTCGCGTTCGGTAGATTTGTATTTTTTTGATTTATTTTTTAAATTTGTTTGATTAAATTGTTGCTATCTGTTGTAGCTGGCCAGCTACATCTACTTTCTATTCTAACTATTTTAGCTGCCGAGTTATCAAATAACTGCTACTGAGTACAGAAACTAGTTTGCTTTTTAATTAATTAAATTGTAAAATTGTAAAGTAAGATCATTAAATTGTGACATCAGTTCCTTATAGCTGTCCAGTTGCGTTTAGTATCTTAACTATTTTAGCTGCCAAATTATGAAAATAATAGCTGGAAACGCATATAGATATCTGGCTTTGAATAGTGACATTTATTAAATTATAAATACGAAAAGAGTTGCCAGTTTATACTTGAGTATATAGACATCTTGTCGAAACTAGTTTTTAACTGTTTTAACTGTCAATTAATAAAAGTACCATCAGAAATAATCAAGCCAGCTCGATTTTAACAACTATTATTATTAAAAATTGTGAAGTGCTTCTTACAGTTATATAGCTGTGTCGAGTTTTAACTGTTTCCGTTGTCAAATTATAAAATATTAGCTGGTGTAATAAGATAGTCCTATTAATCTAATAAATCGAGTTGATTCTAGAAACTAAGATCATTAAATTGTGACGCCTGCTCTTATAGCTGCCCAGTAGCGTTTAGTGTCTTAACTATTTTAGCTGTCAAATTATGAAAATATAACTGGAAAAATCGAATTGATATTTAACTTTAAAACATTTATTAAATTATAAATACGAAAACTTTAGCCAGTTTATACAGACAGTTATTATAATTATCAATACATAAATAACCTGTCTTAACTGTCAGTTAATAAAATTACAGTAAGTTACAATCAATTATATTTTAACAACTATTATTATTTAAAATTTTAGACTCTTAAGTTATAAAATGTTAAAAAATTAACTGTTTTATAAATTGAAATATTAGCTGGCAAAATCATTAAATCCGTGAATTTTATGAAAAAATCACAAATCGCTCATTCCATAGCTTGCCCAGTTATGGTTTAGTGTTTAACTATTTTAGCTGTCAAATTATAAAAATAATAACTCGTAAGAAATAATGAATTGTTTTAGCTGTAAAATTGTAAAAAAAAAACGAGCTAGTAGAAGTATACAGACAGTTATTATGGCAATTATCAATACATAAATAACCTCCTTTATAACTGTCACAGCTATCGGGTTATAGAAACTTGTTTTGTGCTGTCAGATTATAAGATATTCCTATAAAACTAGAAAACCTGATTTTAGAAATTAAAATCATTAAATCGTGACGCCAGCTATTATAGCTGTTCAGTTATGTTTAGTGTGTAACTATTTTAACTGTCACATTATGAAAATAATAACTGGTAAGAAATAATGAATTGTTTCAGCTGTGAAATTGTAAAAAACGAGCTAGTAGAGTATACAGACAGTTATTATAGTAGTTATCAATACATAAATAACCCCTTTATAACTGTCACAGCTATCAGGTTATAAAAACTTATTTTGTGCTGTCAGACTGTAAGATACTCTTATTAAACTAGAAAATCTGATTCTAGAAATAAAATCATTAAATCGTGACGCCAGCTATTATAGCTGCACAGTTATGTTTAGTGTGTAACTATTTTAACTGTCAAATTATGAAAATAATAACTGGTAAGAAATAATGAATTGTTTCAGCTGTAAAATTGTAAAAAAAACAAGCTAGTAGAGTATACAGCTATTATGGCAGTTATCAATACACAAATAACCTCCTTTATAACTGTCACAGCTATCAGGTTATAGAAACTTGTTTTGTGCTGTCAAATTGTAAGATATTCCTATAAAACTAGAAAATCTGATTCTAGAAATTAAAATCATTAAATCGTGACGCCAGCTATTATAGCTGCCCAGTTATGTTTAGTGTGTAACTATTTTAACTGTCAAATTATGAAAATAATAACTGGTAAGAAACAATGAATTGTTTTAGCTGTGAAATTGTAAAAAAACGAGATAGTAGAGTATACAGGCAGTTATTATGGCAGTTATCAATACACAAATAACCTCCTTTATAACTGTCACAGCTATCAGGTTATAAAAACTTGTTTTTATGCTGTCAAACTAGAAGATACTCAAATTAAATTAGAAAATCAACTTTATTATAGAAATTAAAATCATTAAATCGTGACGCCAGCTATTATAGCTTCCCAGTTATGTTTAGTGTGTAACTATTTTAACTGTCAAATTATGAAAATAATAACTGGTAAGAAACAATGAATTGTTTTAGCTGTGAATTGTAAAAAAACAAACTAGTAGAGTATACAGACAGTTATTATGGCAGTTACCAATACATAAATAACTTCTTTTATAACTGTTTCAGTTATCGGGTTATAAAAACTCCTCCTATAAAACTAGACAATCTGATTTTAGGAATTAAAATCATTAAATCGTGACACCAGCTATTTTATAGCTGCCCAGTTAAGTTTAGTATTTAACTATTTTAGCTGTCAAAGTATGAAAGTAATAACCAGTAGAGTTCGAACAAAAACAGTTGCTAATTTATAACTAGTTCTTAGCTGTATATACAAGAAAAAAAAAACTACGCTTTCCTTTAGCGAGAGTCATAAATTTTGCCAGCCAGTGTACAGGGTACGAGCTTATCATTTTATTTCTTCTACCGTGGCGAAAATCTCCTTTTTCACGGTCAGACATTCCAGGTTCCACAACGCCCTTAATACATTTCCTTTTCCTGCGTTACACCGTCGGATGTTTTTCGCGGTTTTACCCATCACCAGACGAGAGATATCACCGCATACAGCGGAACGTTTTTACGATGTTCAGAGAGCGACTCTTATTGTCGCTGATGATTTGATATATAGCTCGAATACGTCGTAAGATTTTACGCGTAAAAATTGATGTTGATACCTCCTCTTACGTAGAGAATCGATAAATCGAGATTTTCATCCGCGAAAACAATTAGCCGGAATTATCTAAGGCTTCATCTTTTCTTTACTGCGCTTGTTTTAATCATACCGAAAAGGAAATTACATTCCACCGAGGGAGTAGTAGTGTTTCGGAGAGGAAACCAATTAATCACAATTTCTTTCGGCCAGAATTATAATAGAATTAAATTGTTTCTTTTGACCTCATCATCCCGAATTACATCCTCTAATAAATTCAGCTACGATAAAACGCGGAATCCTCGTGTTTTAAAGAAGCCCTATCTCTATCTGTGTAGATGGCATAGATGGCACAAAGGAAGAGTGTGTTTGCGGAAGTTCCCTTATTTTCGTTGAAAGTTTAACGTAATATCCGCTGTTGGTAATTCAATTCCCCCTCTATTGCAAGGGCTCCTGCATACATTAAAACTTACCGCTTCACTATGCTATTACACATAATGTTAGAGCGCTTTTCTAGAATGCGCTACCTCAATCGACCTTCTTATTACTCCGGCAATATTGCATCGACGATCGGAATAAAAATCTCCTTTAAAATACCCCATTTACCGTTCGTAATAAACTTAACTGATTCTATGCGTAGTAATCAATTAGTGCTTAATTAAGTCGGATGAAATCTTCAGAACGAAAGCTCGGTAAACTTGAAATCTCGTTGGAGTTTCAAGATAGACTCATCTCCATGTAGTATTGATTCAAACGTGTTGTCGCTGTAAAAAATTCACGACCTAATTGCCGGAAACAAAAACTAGCGCCTGAAGGGTTGTTTATATGCAAATGCGCTCCGGGGGATGAATTACCCCTTTTACGAGAGACGTTAAAAATGTGTCTCCGTTGAGGGAAACGAATTTATGTTGTGAGAGATGTATGTTTACAGGATGTCTAAAAAAAAGTAGGTCGACATCAACATTATAATTAAGTGATGTACTAGCGAAGAAAAAGTACAGTGACGCAAATGTGGTAAAGCTAACGCTAAGCAAAATAATATCCTCCTTGTTCGTCGTATTAACGCTACCAATTTAAAGACGAAATAAATCAATTATCAGGTAAAGACATCATAGAAAATGATCTAAAAAGTTGAGCTTTTCTGTGGTTGTGGTCCCAAAACCACGTAACAAAGACGAAATCGGGGTTTGACACATAGTTTTCCAACAACAGTGACCACAAATGTCTTGTAGGTAGATAGATGTCCTAGATAACTTCCTCGACTACCTTTGAATTAAAAAAAATATATTTCTAGCTTGGTTTTTTGGCCTCCAACCCAACTGGCAAAACTGCAAAATAGTGATTTAGCAAAATCAAGTTGGAAAATCCATTAGGTTGGGGCTGCTAACTGCTGTCCAGCGACAGGCGCTGCTGGAGACCATTGTGGGCATCCCTTTGTTGGAGCTTTACGTAAAGGCGAAGGCTATGGCTGCGATTCTTAGACTGAAAGCCAACTAAGTGTGGTACCCCAATATTGTGATTGTAGTGGGCTGAGCCCAAGACAGAGGATATCTTTAAGCCTGGGATAGCATGCTTGATAGTCAGGCCGCTATCAAAACAGTTATAAATCCTTACCAGGTCAAAACTCGTTAAAGATTGTAAACAGCACCTTAAAATGGCACAAGACAACAAGGTATCTTTGATCTGAGCGCCCGGACATGAGGATATTAGTCAATAGATTTAAGGGAATAATACATGTAGAGAAAGAACAAGTTTAAAAAATTTTAATTTTCCAAAAATGTGAAATGGTCAAACTCTGAACAATATAGAACAAATTTAGAACAACCTGAGGGGGTGGAAAGACTAGATAAAAATGTTCAAAATTTTATGAACAGCAGCGAGAGAGAAAAATTAGAAAAATGATTTTTTTTGTTAAATCAAGAACCTTCAATTATCAACGATGTCACTATTCATGGTCGTTCCAAATATTGTTCTAAGATTTCTAAATTCATACTTGAATGATTCAAGCGATACCGCGAGAAAATTATATCTTTCCTCTTCCCTTCCCACCCCCCCGTTTTTTTTTGGAAAATTGAAATTTTGAAAGTTAAATTTCCTATTTATCTATACAATTTAGAAGTCTAAAATTTTCAAGAAATGTAGGTCCCCAAAAATTAAAAAATAATCGATTTCCCAAGACGAGGGGGCGCCAAATTTTGCTAAAATTCTAGAACGATGTTCAGAACTAGAATTAGCTCGGAATTTAAGGTTTTCAAAAAGGGAAAGCTAGAAAACTTTTCACTTTCTTTTTTGGGAGTTCAAAATCAATTGTTTAGTTTAAAAGGTATGGCGAAAAATGAAAAGCCAAATTTTGTTTTTCCCAATTACTTCGTGAACAGATTTCCATTTCGAAGCCACAAAAAATCGATTTTCAAAGAAATGGGTGACCTCAAATTTTGTTTTTCTCAATTATTTTGTGAACGACACAAATTAGAAAACTAACATTTTGAAACGATGTCCAGAACTAGAATAACCTTTTAGACTAGACGGGTTTTCATTTCGAAGCCACAAAAACATCGATTTTCAAATTAAAGGGAGGCACCAAATTTTTTTTTCTCAATTATTTTTTGAACGACACAAATTAGAAAGTTAAAACTTTGAAACGATGTTCAGAACTAGGATAACCATTTGAACCGGACAGGTTTTCATTTCGAACCCCAAAAAAATCGATTTTCAAAAAAGAGGGGGCACTAAACTTAGTCCTCCCCGATCGTGGGAGCCACCCTCTTGCCGGGCAACTTTTTCGATCAGCTGATTCAATAGAGTTGTACATCTTTTTTAGGTGGTTTGTGGAGAACACTTCCCGTCAGGCCGTTGAGGAGTGCAGTCCGCTCCGCGATTAATATAAAATATCTTTGTCAATTTAAGGGCAGTTAGTGTTCTTGTTTTATTATATTTGTTTAAATAATCAGTATAAATTAAAAGGCCGTGGTTACTGGGAGGGTCCAGCGCGTACCCAATAAATAAAAAATACTGGTAAAAGAACAAACAAGAAGGACCGACGATAATTCTGGAAAATTCTTTACGTCTTTATATCAGTGGAATTAATCCAGACATTTATGGATTAGTTTCCCAAATTCAAGCTCAAGTGTCTCATTGATTTCGTTGTCGCTATTTAACTTTCGTAGTTTGTAAAGGCCGTGGTTACTGGGAGGGTCCAGCGCGTACCCAATAAATAAAAAATACTGGTAAAAGAACAAACAAGAAGGACAGACGATAATTATGGAAAATTCTTTACGTCTTTATATCAGTGGAATTAATCCAAACGTCTATGGATTAGTTTCCTAAATTCAAGCTCAAGTGTCTCATTGATTTCGTTGTCGCTATTTAACTTTCGTAGTTTGTAAAGGCCGTAGTTACTGGGAGGGTCCAGCGCGTATCCAATAAATAAAAAATACTGGTAAAAGAACAAACAAGAAGATTCTTTACGTCTTTATATCAGTGGAATTAATCCAAACATCTATGGATTAGTTTCCCAAATTCAAGCTCAAGTGTCTCATTGATTTCGTTGTCGCTATTTAACTTTCGTAGTTTGTAAAGGCCGTAGTTACTGGGAGGGTCCAGCGCGTATCCAATAAATAAAAAATACTGGTAAAAGAACAAACAAGAAGATTCTTTACGTCTTTATATCAGTGGAATTAATCCAAACATCTATGGATTAGTTTCCCAAATTCAAGCTCAAGTGTCTCATTGATTTCGTTGTCGCTATTTAACTTTCGTAGTTTGTAAAGGCCGTGGTTACTGGGAGGGTCCAGCGCGTATCCAATAAATAAAAAATACTGGTAAAAGAACAAACAAGAAGATTCTTTACGTCTTTATATCAGTGGAATTAATCCAAACATCTATGGATTAGTTTCCTAAATTCAAGCTTAAGTGTCTCATTGATTTCGTTGTCGCTATTTAACTTTCGTAGTTTGTACTAATTCCAAATTTCACGATTTAATTATAATGTTGTATCTATTTTGTTCATTTCATTGTCGTATTATTACATGTCTGATATCAATCGCTAAAAATTATGAACACTACTATGATCCTGAATCAAAAAAATCAAAAAAAGGATGGAAGATCATGGTCACAGTTTTTTGGGATGCCGAAGGATTTATCCTTGCAGACTTTTTACCACCCAAAAAACATCTTCGTGGGATTCACTTTCGGAACGATGAGAAAGAAATAACAGCAAAAAACAGGATGTCTAGTAATATTCAAAAACATTGAATTTAAACCTAACACCATCATAGAAAATCGTACCATTCCATTACTCCAGATTAATTAGAGCTATTCTATTCACGTATACACATACATACATAGATACGGTTATAGACTTCCTTTATATCCCTTTTTATCCGTGTTTTGTACGTATACACAGTTGCTTGTTTTAAATACTATCCGTGTTGTACACGCTCGAACGTCTCTGATGTAGAATTTCAGCTATTTTCAAGAGGGAAAACTGTTTCATTTTTATTATCTCCGTAAACCAGAAACGCAAACGAAGCTCTATTCGAATTGAAACGTGAGGGGGTGGCGGAGAATATGAGCTTTTTCGGTTGTATGTATGTATAAGTACAGGGAACAGTGGAATAAATATTTGCTTTAATTTCCCCGTCGCTACATAATCTCGGATTATTCTGCCATTATCGTGGAAAGACTGAAATTTGTCTGCGAGGATTGAGGAACTGAATTGTTGAATCGCGAAGTTTTATTGATGCATAAAAAATGACTAAAAATCTCATCAAATTAAATCGCCGATAACTGCATTTTATTGACGATATCCCATTGAGATAAAACGTTATATTAATTTCATACAAACGATAATATCGTTTATCTATCGCATAAATTGAATTGATTAGGATGGAATTTGTTTATTATTATGCAGATTAGGTTAATTAAAATTTTGTTTGCAAACTAGGAGCGTCCCTTTTAAGAAGAACCGAGCAAAAACTATGAATACAGAATTAGGTCTGTTTAATACGCTTTGTGTGTATGTATGTACAGTCTGTTCCAAAATTAATGTCACCCCCTGTGCCGACAAACACGTTATAACTGCTAATGCAAATTAGATGCATGAAGTTTAATCGATATTCATTAACGAAAAATCGTATTGGATTATGGGAAACATCATTTTTATGGGTTTGTTTAGCCTTGGGAGCGACATTAATTTTGGAACAGACTGTACATACACCTTTCGCGGCGGCAACCATTTATTTTTCACTTCTTTCGTTTCCCACCAGTTCTACGCGCATTAAACTCCATTTTTTTAAACCCTAGCCGTCGTTAAAACCGCTTTTTATTTTAAATATTTTACATAAAAAGCGTTTAATTAATATTAAAACGTTACCCTCCTATAATATACGAATATAAAATTATGTTCAGAAAAACTCACCCTAGCGTTTTAGTCGAGATCAAAGGCGTCTTCAAGCTGAGGAAACCGTTGAGTTTAGATTTCTTCTCGGTAGTCGCCTCTATCTTAGCGGATGGTCCATCCATCGCTTCCTCGTCATCGTCTTCGCGTTTGCGACGTCGTTTATGGAAGAAGTAACAGGCTGCTCCGATACCGCCGATCAAAATGAGAGCTGCTAAACTTGAGAATACCGCTGTGAGGACCACGTCCCGCTTCTGCATCATCAACTGTAATTTAAAAAAAAATAATAATAATTATACTTTTTCCCTAGATATTAAAATTAATGTTGTGTAAATCATTTTAATGATTAAAATTATAAAATGTGCATTTTTCTTTTTAAAGTAGTGAATCCCCGAGGGTGTTTAAAAAAGATTTTTCAACGCGAATATTTACGCGTTAACAAAAGCTATAAAACTGAAATAAAATCCGAACTGGCTTTTTTTAAGACCATTAAGAACTTCCTACGCTCGGTGAAAGAGTTGGAAACAAACGAAATGAAGGCCGTTTCATATTTCGCGTCTCATTAAAAGCGAAAATCAACTTTATATTAAGTTTAGCTTCACTAAGCATATACAGGGTGATGAAACGTCGCGAAATGCCAGAATATAAAAACCAAGGCGCTCATTGTATATTGTTTCGACCTTCTAGGTCTCGTCAGCGCAGCTACGAATGCATATCACAACTTTAACTGTATAATACCTCCGAGAATGGACTAATTCCAACCTAATGCCCTCTAGTGGGCAGGGTGGGAAGTAACGCACTGCAATGCACTACACAATACAGGTCTAAAGATAGTAGTTTCTTCGCTAAAGTCAAAAATTTTTGCATCCAATTGATACAAAAGTTTTGAGTCACATTCTCCTGTTTAATAGGTTTTTGGTCGATTTTAACTGCCTAGGAATTGAACCAGAAGTAAATAAACACAAGTCTCCTATGTCGTTATAAAATAACGTTTAAAATTCATTTTATTTTTTCAAAAAAATTAGTCAAGAAGTTTTTCTCAAAGTCTTTTGCAGCTCAATAGATACTTAAAATAGCAATTCACAAACACAAAAGCAATAAAATACCTAATCAAGTTACTCTTGTTCGTAAATAAACTTTTTTTCTACAGGTTTTTGTGGGTTGACAACCTGGTTACTTGAATTTTGAGTTTGCTTGAGTTTGAATTCGTAATTATTTTCCCCAGGGACTTTTAAGCACTTTTATACTCGAATGTTTTTAAAAAAAACTTTTTTTGCTCTTTTCTTTTCGTCTCCTTTTGTCCTTCTATATTTTTAACGTCTTGTCTTCTTTTAAATTCAAAACTTTTGATTTTCGATCTTTTTAATATCTTTCTTCTCTTCTAAAAAAAACTTTTCTCATTTACCTGACTTTTCTTTTCACTTTTTACAATCAACTTTCAAAAAACGTTCTCTTTTTCGTTTGTTTTTCTTGACCACCTTTCAATCTATTCTAAATTTCCAGTATATTATCCAATTTTATAAAACCCGATTGTACTTTTCGAAAATCCTCTTAATCTTCACAGTACCAGTGTGATTTCAAGGACTGCGGTCTCGTAATATACAGATAAAACATCGATATCACCAACACCACAACTTTTGATTGATTACTCGGGACATGTGTTTCATCAACCGAATACCGTTAGGGTTCTCGAAACACGTGTCCCGAGTAATCAATCAAAAGTTGTGGTATTGGTGATACCAATGTTTTATCTGTATTCACAGTTATTAATATATATTTTTTTAGAATAAAAGCGCCGTAACAACATTTTGGCGCCCAACATGTGGCTCAACAAAATCAAAGAGGGGAGATATTGCGTAGATAAAGCAAATTAGTTGTATCCTAAAATGATTCAGCTGCCACTCTCGGTTTTGCATCCCTTTGTGCGGATTTTTCAAGATTGTCCGCTTAATACAGCTGATTTGTCGGCTTTCAAGTATTTACTTGCATTTCGGTTCCTTTAATGCAGATTTTTGAATATTGTTTAAGTAGCAAGGCTAAATTAGTGACACAAAAGGAATAATTAGTGGGGGTTGACTCAAAATTGTGTTTCGGATTTGGCCTCTGAAAAGGGCATTTTGGAGTTGAATTTGCTCGGTTGTGTTCTTTAGATTTTCAGAGTTTGGAGTTCAATTTTCCGAAAATTGATTCACAGGTAAAGTCTTAGAACAATATTCCCTACTCATAATAAGTCGAAAATGGACAAAATAGAGTTATCAACAGTTCTAAAAGGATCATCGATGGTAATGATCGCCAAAAGCAAAAAAAAAAAACAGGAGAACTTTGGCCCTTTAAGAAATGGCTAGTCCATTATCCAAGTCTAGTTACCAAGCTTACCGGTGTGGTACAAATTTTCAGAAGAGTTTATTGTGTTACTGTCGAAATTAAGTTAACACAAAATGCTTTTAAAGTAATCGGAGTCGAACATGACAATGACTAAGAACTTTCTACTCCCCTTTTGGTCTACTTCAAAAGGAAGCAGCAAATCAGCTCGTAAAAGAAGAGACACCTTCACAGAGTCCATCGCCATTAAAAACAATCTTAAGAAAGAAGGAGGAGGAAAAAAAAAGAGAATGGGGTTTTTAAATGTCTTTAGCCCACCATTTCGTTTCACAAATCAGTTCGAAATGAGAAAGTTGTACCCATATTCATATTAAATTAAAATATAATCTATATATGTACATATATTAAAAAAATGTTTAAAATAAATTGCAATAGCACATATTGTTACGCTAGAAAATACATTTTTCAATAGCACCGTATTTATGAATACAGATTATTTAATATTTAACATGAATCACGACTATTATTTCCGGTTTCAACACAAAAATCTGTTTTTATAAATAATGATGTTCATCGAGATAAATCTGATTTATTGTGCATATGATCTATATTTTCGACGATTAAAATCAGTAGGTACATTTAGTTTGACACGATACTTTCATTTTATTCTCGATTCGATTCGAATTAACTTCAAACTCATGAAAAAAATAATATTTCTACTATCCCTAGCGATAACCAACGAGGTAAACTTAATTTAAATAAATCAATTAATGTTTTTGGATGAAATATACATTTCAGATTTTTGCGTTAAACTACAATTATCGACGAAATTCTCGGAAAAATCATGCGAATATAGTGGTACCAGATAATGCCGAAGCGCCTCCACCAGTTGCAAATATCACCCCAATAAACGGACAAAATGTTACGCCTGGACAACCATCGATTACCGAGACTACAACAGCTTCGCAGCCAAATCCCCAAAATGGCGGAAATAGTAATACAATCGTTATACCAGAAACTAACGGGAATTCGAATGGACCTCCTCAAAATTCTTCACCGGCTCCTTTAATTCAAGCTGGTGCTCCTACAGAGATTGTGATCGTATTGCCTGTAGTTAACGCTTCACCTCAAATTGATGCTTCAACTACGAGCGCGAATATAAATTCAGGTAAATAAATCACAATCCTGATTTATCTATTTTAATCGTGTTGATATTCAAGGAAACTTGAACTCTACACCCAATCCAGTTGGAAGCGTATCAGGGCATCCTCCAATACAAGAAGGTAATTATCACAGAAAAAAATATTTAAACGTAATATTTCTCAATCGAAAAAAATATTCTGCATTAACGTTTTAAGGTATTGAATCGACAACGATTAACATACTAGAATCAATAGAATCATATCTCAAACAAAGTTTTTCAAACCTTTTCAAAAAACTAATGGATAGCTTCGAAAATAACGAACCATCTAGTGTTAACAGCAAAAATAATCGCGAAGATGTAACATCAAAAATAGGTAAGTCCCCATCTCATTTTAATACAACACAATTTAAATCAAATCCGCGTAGATGAAGCCAATCCTAGGAGAAATACCGTTAGGCCACCTCGTGAAAATCCAGAAGGTAAGTCGACGCCTATTCAAAATTATAAAAAGGGGAACCTTATAACCTTAAAATGTATAGGTTCAGTCGAAGATTTATCGATCGAAAACGTACCATCAAGAAGAACTCAAACTAGTAAGTAAACATTTTTAAAATTTCCCCCAAAAATTTAACGACTAAAAAGAGTCAATCGTCAAATTTAGGATCCTCACCAATCGATATTTCAATCGAGCTTAACAATAACCCAGATGATTTTCAAGAACCGGTAGTAATCGAGATTTTAGTTACGAAAGGTTTGGAACTCTTTGTAATCGAAATTATTCCTTAAAAAAATTTGAGGTAAATCCTCGATTCATTTTAAAGGTGTTGGTGTATCGGTGAATCAAAATGGATCTCCTGGAAGAGGGCCGCCCAATTCTGATGGACCACCCGGTCAAAATCCTGCAGGTATTATCATCTTAATCAGATCCTCCCTATACGGACGCTCTAAACGATGATTTTAGGTCCTCCAGGTTTGAGACCAGCGAATCCTAATCCCCAAACCGAAGAAGGTATTTTTTAAATGAGATAAAATCGTAAATATTAATATGAAGATGATTTATTTTAATTTAATTTTTAGTAAATCCCAATCAAATACCCGCAAATAATATCCCTGAAGGTAAATCGAATTAATATCGTTAAAAATAATTCGTAATTTATAAATTTATTTTCCAGAAAGGATGAGTATGTTTACTCCGAGAGGATATAAAAATAAATTTAAACGCGATCTAAACGATTTACAAAAGCATGGTAAGCATGATTAACTCCCACTACCCCCCAAAAACAAAATAATTTCACACAATTTTATTTAAAGCTGACTGTTTCAATTTTGGAACATCACCACGTTCGAGAGCCCAAAGTAATCAGATAAAATTAATTCCTTCAATAAATATTAATCATTTACTCACGTTTTTTTAACAGCAACAACTCCAAATCCATCCTCAACAGACTCGGATGATTTGCAAACATCGCAAAGGCTTCGGAATCGCAGAAGAACAACACGAAGAAGAAGCGGATAAAATAGATTTAAAACGATGTTGTACTTATTAATGAGTAATAAAATATATATTTTTTCGCGCACAAATAAATTATCTAAAAGCATTTTAATTTTTTTTCAAATATTAGAAACGCCATCTGTCAAGTGGAAGATGGAAAGAATTATGGGTAATCGCAGCGTCCGCTAGCGTCATCTAACGCCGAACTCTCCAATTTAATCTACATTATCGACCGCGCCCAATTCACTAAAACCTAACCTAACTAAATTTGAAAACAAATTTCAATGAAGCATAACATTAATTTTACGTTATGTCTTCGTACCCCAATTTAGAAGTATTAACATTAATCAAAGAATTAGTATCGAATCTAACGAATTTCAAGGTAAATCCTATATAACTCAACAATGTCATAATACGAAATCGTCCTATTACAGGAAGGCTCACCTCTATTCAATCATGTGGAAAATTACATTATTAACTGCGTACAAAACGCGGATTCGATGGTATTCCTCAAGAAGAAAGATATCGATCGATCAATATCTAGTTTATCCGACAAATTCATCTTCCACGGTTTCTCGATACAAGCCAACGATTTAATGAGACATTACGAGAACTTCCTACCAAATTCGACACCGAAAAATCTCTGCGAAAGCAAATTAAACACAATAAAATTCTTATTGTGTTTAGCCGAGAGTCCAACGAGTAAATTTTTAGAGAATCCCGAACAATCACCTATCGTGGAACGCGCGGAAGAAATCGATTGGCCTAGTTATTTGAGGGAAGGTATCGAACGATGGTCGCCACCTCCTGGAGAATCATCGGTATGTCCTCGTTTTATACTAGATTAATCACAATTTATTAAATTATTTTAAAGGACGATTGGTCTGATATGTCGGAATCTGATTCGTCTCTTACGACGAGCCCCGAAATCATGATCGAACCGAAACGGATAGTTACGTTGGATGAAATCGATACTAACGATAAGATTATCGCTGATTACGAAAGTTGGAAAGAAAGCGTAACGAATTCGATACAAACGAATTGGTTTTCGAAGGAGAACGTCTGCGTTTTACCTGAGAGTTCGAATATCGATGCTAATATCGCTATATGTTGGTAATATTGATGATTACGAGATTAACGCTTTAATATTTTATTAAAATTTCAGGGACGATTTCTTGGAATATTCCGTAAAAGGCCTCATTAATATTAAACGCTCGAATATAATCCCGGAATATTGTGTTTTACGCGAGATTATCTGGCAATGTTTTATATCGCATAACAGTTTCGTTTTTAATTTCGTCGGGGATAAATTATTACCGAAAGAGAACGTTACGATAGCTAGTGTGAGACCTGTACGGGATTAGTTTCATTTACATATACATACGTAAAATTAATTAACGTTTATCATTTTAGATTACGTTTCAAACATTTTTAAACGAATTTTTACCTTACATCGAGCTCCTGCACGAATTCCAATCGTTTCATGAATCGTTATTCGAAGATGAATACGTCAAAGCACCTGATACTTATAGGAGTTACGATAATAGTTTACGCAACTTTTTGAAGCCGTTATTCGATAAAATGATCGAAATCGAAAGGGAAATTTTAAGACAAAGTAAACTGATTTATTTGAAACAAGCTTACGCTTTTAAATTGTGATTTTCAGCATCGACCTTCACTTTATTAAAATTAGCAAACGAATTTAAACAAATTTTCGAGACTACAAACGTGTTAAGACACATTCATCATAATATCGTGTTGGATTTTAAAAATAATGAACCTCTAGTTTGCGTTACCACTTTATTATCTCGATTACATCACGGTTTAGTCCATTGCGTCTCTAAAAATGAATTAGATATTTATTTAACGTTATATCTCGAAAGTTTATTTAAATATCTTACGATCATAAACTCATGGTTGGGTAACGATACTTTAATTGATGTTTGCGGAGAATTTATCATTAAAAAGTAAGCGAATTTATTATTTATTATAATTATAACAGAGATAATTGAATTTCATTTCGTAGAGTGAATACGAATTCAAACGACACATCCGATTATAGTGACTCAACTTATTTCAGCGTATTCACTGAGAAGTAAGTTGCTTTTGTTTCATATACTCTTCTTGGAAGTCTTCCCTCTGGCATTCGGCAAACATGTCCGAACCATCTTAACTGGTTTTCTTCTATTTTGTCGTTTACGGGCTGTATTCATAGTTGTCTAAATGTTTCATTTCCGATTTTGTCTTTTCTTGTTCTGTTTTTAATCTTCCTGAGTCCCCGTTTAAAACAAGATTATTTCTAGCGTAATCGATGAGGACAAATTTAATTGGAATATGGGGTTTATAATTCGAGAAATAAACGAGATGTATCGAGAAGACAGCATTTTCAAATTAATTATCACTGATGTTTTACAAATCGGTAAGAACATCCATTTCCTACGATTATTAAAGAAATTATATTTATTAGAAGATATCACGAATACAGGTAAATCCTTTTATTTAAATTTAAATTTAATGCTGTGAGGCTCCGCAAACAATTTTACAGAATCGTTATACGATGAACTTATATCGAGAGTTCTCAAAAAAATATCATCGTATTTTAATCACGATATCGAAGAAGATCGAACTGAGATGGTTCCGCTTGAAAATAAAGGAGAATCCGATGAATTACAATTTAAATTCCCAGCGATTTGCCCCGATCATTGTAAATACCCAACGGAAATGGATAAATTAGAAAATCTAGTCGATACCAGCGATGGTTTCCTAATGCTTGCGTTAAAAAATTATTTCGTTCAAGAAAACGAGGAACCACCACCCGAATCGAAACCCTTATATCAGAGGATTTCGGAGATAACTCAAACTTTATACCCAGCGAAACAAATCGTAGATGCTGCTTTCTCCCAAATCCTTCGAGACCGCTACAACCAATCCGGTTATTTAGTTAAAACGATACTAACCGAAGATTTTCAAATGCAAAAACATTTCGAGTTATTACGACATTTATTTCTATTTAAAGACGATATTATATTCCCTTTATACAGGCGTTTATTCACACAGGTAAGTTAGGACGATCATTAATTTTATATATCGCACATTAATAAACCTTTTTACGCTTTTTAGATGATTGATCATAAAAGATTCGATAACGATATATGGTTAACAACACAATTACACGATATCATGATAGATTTATACCCGAAATTTTACGAGAAGTGTGTTGTAAAAATTAGTGAGACTCCGCAAATACTAGACGACCCCTTGAGAGCTTGCGAAATGGTCGATATTAACTATATTATATCGTGGCCTGTTAATTTGATTATCTGCGAGAAGCATTTAGAAATGTATTCGGAATTATTTCGATTAATCTTGAAAGTAAAATGGGCTTTATATACTTTAAATCATTTATACTTCCACGGTAACTTCAAACTACATAAACACATAAAAATTCAATTAAATTAACACAAATTATATTTTTTAGAGATCGAAAATCAATCGGGGAAAGCTAAATTACCCCATCCGAAAGCTTTAAACTCATTTCTACGGAAATTGAAAGTATTTCGCTTCCATCTATTAAATCAATTCAGTAACATTCAACATTACATCCTCGGATATGTTTTTAATAAATATCTAAGGAGATTTGAACAGGATTTCGAAGCTGCCTACAATCTCGATACCCTGATTTCATCGCATTCGAACTTTATTAATTCCGTATACAAGACGAGCATGGATTTTCAAAAATTACACGAGAAGAGCCACGGATTCAATTTGGTATGTTTCGATCCCTCTTAAAATGTTCATCGACTAATATCGGATTGACTTTTTACAGTTGTTATATATCGTGAAGAGATTCCAAGGTATCTGGACTAATGTGAAGAAAATTAACGAGAAGGAATTGGTTAAATATGAAGAGATGTTCATTAAATGTAAATATAATTTAGATCCTGTTATATTCCCAAGAGATTTTTTAATGGATTATTAATTAAATAAATATTTATTCATTATAATTTTTATATTTTATTTAATAATATATACCGGTGACATCTTTCGACAGAGATACGAACCTGCAGAGCTTGAATCGATATTGATTCCTATTTTCTCCGAGCTTGTCTTCCTCTTTCTTAAATCGGCTAATAGATGGCGCTCAACGCCTTATCCACGATTAAACTTGTTTGTATCGTAAATTTTAATGTGAATTTGATCGTAAAATTAAAAATTTGAGTTTTTCCGGTATTATTATTCTCCGGATTTTGCAATTTTAACAAAATTTATTTTTCTCGGCTATAACAACTTGATTCACCAGAAGCAAATTTTCGCTTAATTCGTAAGTAATAAAATGCGAAATACGGATTAATTTGAGATTTTCCGGATATAACGAATTTGTATATTTTTAACGTTAATCGCTGCAGATTCACATAATTTCGCTTATAGGAGTGCAACCAACTCAAAACTGCTCAAATTGATGTTTCCCCGTTATAACGAATTTTGTTACTTAAATCTGAATTTTAATTCACCGGATATAACGAATTTCGACGTTTTAACGTATATTTAAAAAAAAATGTACACAATTTTGCTTGTAGGATCGATACCAACTCAGATACGGGAAAAATTTATATTTTCCGGTTATAACGAATTTGGTTCGTAAAGCTTAATTTTTACTTAAAATTGCGATTTTTCGCTTAATAACATAATAATTCGCTTTAATAATCGAAAAAAAACTAGATCTCTTTTTATTTTACCGGATATAACGAATTTTGACGTTTTAACATATATTTTTAACATTTTGGGTAAAAATTTATATTACCCGTTTATAACGAATTTGGTTTCTAAAGCTTAATTTTTTACTTGAAACGACGATTTTTCGAACAATAACATAATAATTGGCTCCTATAATTGAGAAAATTCATAAATTTGATTAATCCACCGGATATAACGAATTTTGACGTTTTTAATGTATATTTCAACATTTTTTTTCACAATTTTGCTTATAGGAGCGAAACCAACTCAGATACGGTTAAAATTTATATTTCCCGGTTATAACGAATTTGGTTCCTAAAGCTTATTTTTTACTTAAAATTGCGATTTTTCAATTGATAGTACAATTCGCTTTTATAATCGAAAAAATACTAGATGTTTTTTATATTACCGGATATAACGAATTTTGACGTTTTAACATATATTTCAACATTTATATTTCCCGATTATAACGAATTTGGTTCCTAAAGCTTAATTTTTACTTAAAATTGTAATTTTTCGATTAATAACTTATTAATTCGCTTTCATAATCGAAAAAAACTACTTCGATCTTTTTTTATTTTACCGGATATAACGAATTTCGACGTTTTAACGTATATTTCAACATTTTTTTTACACAATTTTGCTTATAGGAGCGAAACCAACTCCGATAAAGTAAAAATTTATAACGAATTTGGTTGCTAAACTTAATTTTGACTTGGAACGGCGATTTTTTGAACAATAGCATAATAATTTGGTCCAATAATTGAGAAAATTCATAAATCTGAATTCGAATTCATCGGATATAACGAATTTTGGCGTAATTTTGCATATATAGAGGCGAAAAAAATCACAAAACTCGCTATTAAGAGTCGTTTTAAATGGGATTTTAAACAAAATTTGTTATGAAATTGTGTGTGTAAATGTGTTCATTTATTTATAAAATCACGGTTTTCGGCTATAACGAATTTTGACGTTTTTAATGTACCTATATTTCTACATTTTTTGGCGTAATTTTGCTTATACGAGCAAAACCGAAACCAACTCAGTTACAGCGAAAATTGACATTTCCCGGTTATAACGAATTTAGTCCTTAAAGCTTAATTTTGATTTTAACATTTTTCGAATGATAACCTAATAATTCCCTCCTATAATCGAGAAAATTCCATCCATAAATTTTAATTAATTCACCGGTATAACGAATTTTGACGTTTTTAACGTATATTTCTACATTTTTTTAACAGTGTAATTTTGCTTATACGAGCGAAACGAACTCAGTTACGGCGGAAATTGATGTTTTCGAATAATAATTCTCCAATAATTGAAAAATTCATAAATCTGAATTCGAATTCATCGGATATAACGAATTTTGGCGTAATTTTGCATATAGAGGCGAAAAAAATCACAAAACTCGCTATTAAGAGTCGTTTTAAATGGGATTTTAAACAAAATTTGTTAAAATTGTGTGTGTAAATGTGTTCACTTTATTTATAAAATCACGGTTTTCGGATATAACGAATTTTGACGTTTTTAATGTACCTATATTTCTACATTTTTTGGCGTAATTTTGCTTATACGAGCAAAACCGAAACCAACTCAGTTACAGCGAAAATTGACATTTCCCGGTTATAACGAATTTAGTCCTTAAAGCTTAATTTTGATTTTAAACGACGTTTTTCGAATGATAACCTAATAATTCCCTCCTATAATTGAGAAAATTCCATCCATAAATCCCATAAATTTAATTAATTCACCGGATATAACGAATTTTGACGTTTTTAACGTATATTTCTACATTTTCCAGTGTAATTTTGCCGAGCGAAACGAATTCATTACGGCGGAAATTGAGTTTCTAATAATTCGCTCCAATTTTGAGAAAATTCATAAATCTGAATTTTAATTTTCGATATAATTATATTTTGATAATTTTGCTTATAGAGGCGAAAAAAAAATCACAAAAAGAGACTTAGAGTCGTTTTAAATTAAATTTGTGGATATAACGAATTTATGACGTTTTAACGAATTTTGACGTTTTTAATGTATAAATTCACATTTTTTGACACAATTTTGCTTATACGAGCGAAAAAAAACCAACTCAGTTACAGCGAAAATTGACATTTCCCGGTTATAACGAATTTAGTTCTTAAAGCTTAATTTTGAGACGAAATTAACATAAAATCTGAATTTAAATTTAATTAATTCACCGGATATAACGAATTTTGACGTTTTTAATGTATATTTTGACTTGAAACGGCGATTTTTTTCAATAGCATAATAATTTGGTCCAATAATTGAGAAAATTCATAAATCTGAATTTTAATTCATCGGATATAACGAATTTTGGCGTAATTTTGCATATAGAGGCGAAAAAAAATCACAAAACTAGACATTAGAGTCGTTTTAAATGCCATTTTAAACAAAATTTTCTACATAAATTGTGTGTGTAAATGTGTTTAATTTATGAAATCACGTTTTTCGGATATAACGAATTTTGACGTTTTTAATGTATCTATATTTCTACATTTTCTGGCGTAATTTTGCTTATACGAGCGAAACCGAAACCAACTCAGTTACAGCGAAAATTGACATTTCCCGGTTATAACGAATTTAGTTCTTAAAGCTTAACTTTGATTTTAAATGACGATTTTTCGAATAATAACATAATAATTCTTTGAGAAAGTTCATAAATTTAATTAATTCACCGGATATAACGAATTTTGACGTTTTTAACGTATATTTCTAATTTTCCAGCGTAATTTTGCTTATACGAGCGAAACCAACACAGTTACGGCGGAAATTGATGTTTTCGAATAATAATTCGCTCCGATAATTGAGAAAATTCATAAATCTGAATTTTAATTCATCGGATATAACGAATTTGTATATATTTTGACGTAATTTTGCTTATAGAGGCGAAAAAAAATCACAAAACTAGACATTAGAGTCGATTTAAATGCCATTTTAAACAAAATTTTCTATACAAATTGTGTGTGTAAATGTGTTTACTTTATTTATGAAATCACGTTTTTCGGATATAACGAATTTTGACGTTTTTAATGTATAATTCTACATTTTCAGCGTAATTTTGCTTATACGAACGAAACCGAAACCAACTCAGTTACAGCGAAAATTGATATTTCCCGGTTATAACGAATTTACTCCTTAAAGCTTAATTTTGACATGAAACGACGATTTTTCGAATAATAACATAATAATTCCTTCCTATAATTGAGAAAATTCATAAATTTAATTAAGTCACCGGATATAACGAATTTTGACGTTTTTAACGTATATTTCTAAATTTCCCAGCGTAATTTTGCTTATACGAGCGAAACCAACTCAGTTACGGCGTAAATTGATGTTTCCGAATAATAATTCGCTCCAATAATTGACAAATTAATTCATCGGATATAACGAATTTGTACATATCTTGGCGTAATTTGGGTTGTACAGTCGAAAAAAATTACAAAACTAGATATTAGAGTCGTTTTAAATGCGATTTTAAACTAAATTATGTGTGTAAACGTGTTTACTTTATTTATGAAATCACGTTTTTCGGATATAACGAATTTTGACGTTTTAGAGCGATTTTAAAAATATTATGGAGTTTTCCTTGTATACGACCGAAACGGACGTTTATTTAGAGAAAGGAATTTATCCGCTAAAGAGAGAGATAAACCCGTCACTTTTACGCATCAGTGTAGTGAACGTGGAAAGTATTCGTACGGAATTTAATATTAGCTTCACCTGCAGAGGATCGAGAAAACAATTCCGAAACTTCCTGAAAATCCTGTAACTCATACAACACGTGTTGCCCAATAGGGACTTTATCATACATCATCAGAAGAACGGAAACAGTTGCTAAGGGTCGCAATCTTATATTGTTATGGGACGTGATTCCGCGCGACGAAATTCCACAGCGAATTCACGAAACTGAATTAGAGATACATATTATATATTATAGTAGATTTGACCTTTTGCATTATATATTATTTTAAGGGAAGATTTACTGTTTTTTTTTTTTAATTTAACTTTGAAATTATCGAAATGTTTATAATATACTGTTTGTCGGTACGAAATCATTTCTGTTACTGCAAAGTTTGCGAGATTAAATGTCTACGTAAATATTTTCGGAAGCTTTCTCGGGGGTTTCATTTCGGCGGTGAAATTGCGTGGATCTCGAGGTACGCAGAAAATCTCGCTTATTACGCTAGAGTGCTGTTTGAGGAAGGAAATTAAAGGCGGTGGTTTTTGGTGTGGTCTAACTTTAAGTTAGAGTTAAAAATGTATTCATTTTATTTTAAATAAAGCGTCACTATTATGTATTTCCTTATAGATGTTAAACGATATTAAATCTTTCCTTTAAACTATATCTCCGCCCATTATTAAATAGATGTTTCCCAAAGGTAAAGTAATAAAGCAGCAGCAGCAGCAGACTGCCAACGCAACACAGCGAGATTCAACATCTGATTGAATCCTTTCAACTATATACAAAGTCCTAAAGGTTGTAAACACGGTTTAGTCTCGGCTTAAAATTATTGCTTTGCCTCGGGGGATTCCAGATATGACATTGTGGGAGTTCTAGATTTATACGTATAATATGGAAGCTGTTTCATTTTTTAATATTGAACGATATGAAAAAATAAATCCCCATCTAAAAACAAGTCTCGGGGAAAATTTTCGAATCTAATTTATAATGAAGGGTCCTCGAAATTTTAAAGAGTAAACCGGGAAACGAGTTAATTACCCGAGTTTCTCTTAGGCTCCAGGAGTTTTTAATCTATTATTTTCCCAAAGCTTTTCCTACGCTTCATTACTTTAGATTCTCGCTCCGAAACGAATATCGTTTAATAGAATTATTAATTGCTCTGTTTTGCATTCAAATTGGATGCTAGTTTGAAATCCTTAATTGGCGACTTTTTTTTACCCCAATAAACGGACAAAATATTACGTCAATTACCATATCAATACAATCTTTATACCAGAAATTACACCAAACTGGTACTCCTACACAGAGATTGTGATCGTATTGCCTGTAGTTAAGGCTTCACCTCAAATTGATGCTTGAACTACGAACCCGAATATAAATTCAGGTAAATAAATCACAATCCTGATTTATCTATTTTAATCGTGTTGATATTCAAGGGAACTTGAACTCTACACCCAATCCAGTTGGAAGCGTATCAGTTCATCCCCCAATACAAGAAGGTAATTATCACAGAAAAAAATATTTAAACGTAATATTTCTCAATCGAAAAAAATATTCTGCATTAACGTTTTAAGGTATTGAATCGACAACGATTAACATACTAGAATCAATAGAATCATATCTCAAACAAAGTTTTTCAAACCTTTTCAAAAAACTAATGGATAGCTTCGAAAATAACGAACCATCTAGTGTTAACAGCAAAAATAATCGCGAAGATGTAACATCAAAAATAGGTAAGTCCCCATCTCATTTTAATACAACACAATTTAAATCAAATCCGCGTAGATGAAGCCAATCCTAGGAGAAATACCGTTAGGCCACCTCGTGAAAATCCAGAAGGTAAGTCGACGCCTATTCAAAATTATAAAAAGGGGAACCTTATAACCTTAAAATGTATAGGTTCAGTCGAAGATTTATCGATCGAAAACGTACCATCAAGAAGAACTCAAACTAGTAAGTAAACATTTTTAAAATTTCCCCCAAAAATTTAACGACTAAAAAGAGTCAATCGTCAAATTTAGGATCCTCACCAATCGATATTTCAATCGAGCTTAACAATATCCCAGTCGATTTTCAAGAACCGGTAATAATCGCGATTTTAGTTACGAAAGGTTTGGAACTCTTTGTAATCGAAATTATTCCCTAAAAAAATTTGAGGTAAATCCTCGATTCATTTTAAAGGTGTTGGTGTATCGGTGAATCAAAATGGATCTCCTGGAAGAGGGCCGCCCAATTCTGATGGACCACCCGGTCAAAATCCTGCAGGTATTATCATCTTAATCAGATCCTCTCTATAAGGACGCTCTAAACGATGATTTTAGGTCCTCCAGGTTTGAGACCAGCCAATCCTAATCCCCAAACCGAAGAAGGTATTTTTTAAATGAGATAAAATCGTAAATATTAATATGAAGATGATTTATTTTAATTTAATTTTTAGTAAATCCCAATCAAATACCCGCAAATAATATCCCTGAAGGTAAATCGAATTAAAATCGTTAAAAATAATTCGTAATTTATAAATTTATTTTCCAGAAAGGATGAGTTTGTTTACTCCGAAAGGATATAAAAATAAATTTAAACGCGATCCTCCTTTCTATACCTCCAAAAAAAAACAAAATAATTTTAAAATAATTTCACACAATTTTATTTAAAGCTCCACCACGTTCGAGAGCCCAAAATAATCGAATAAAATTAATTCCTTCAATAAAATATGAATCATTTACTCACATTTTTTTAACAACAACAACTCCAAATCCATCCTCAACAGACTCGGATGATTTGCAAACATCGCAAAGGCTTCAGTTTCACACTTTTTCACGGTAACCAACTTATCAGTCTCCTGAGTTAGCGTTTTTAAACAAGAATGAACACGCAGGGAAAAATTGTTCCAAATATCGGATTGGACACCTATTTAATACATCTGCCGAAGCTATAGACTCGAGAGTTATCGTTATCATTCAAGCCGATGTGGATCTAAATATAGATGGGTAGTGGAAGTCTCTATCTAATGTAGCTTACCTTAAAAACGTGGATGTTAAATTTCAAGAGGGCTTGTACAGGTGGGGATCGTTTTTTGCATAAATTTCTTACGAACGTGTAAAAAGCGTTAGCGAGTTATTTTTAAAGATACTAAAAAATAAAACCTAGTACATATTTCGTATTATTATGTTAGTTTTCTCAATATATAACGTTGCTGATTCGGATTGAATTTTAAAGATTGAAACAAACTTGAATTTGATCGTTACCTAAGCAAACAATGTAAAAGAAAACATGACCGTTACAGGCACTCCAGAAAAGATCTGGTTGACGAAGCAGCTCGTGAGATGGCTAACATTTAAGTTTCGGCAATTTAAATTTATTTAAGCAATATTACATCAAATCTAGCAACCAAATTTTTATACTACGATTTAAAATTTCACAATATAAAGGGTACAAAATTGACGGAAGATATTGTTTACAATTTGACAGCTGTCAAAAATGTTTTAACTCTGGCTAAAACTCTAAACGGCAAAATGGCAAAAAACAAGTTTTTCTTCGTTCTAACAGTTACGGCCATCAGAATTATGAACCAAAAACGACTGATTTGACTATTTTACAACTCGCAGATGTATTTTGACAATTACATCTGTCAAATATGAGTAAAATTACTACAATATAACATCAGTAAGAAATATTGATGATAGTTTGCTTTTGACAAAACAATAAAAGGAAAATTAGTTTTGTACTCGTTTGCTGCAAGAACGGTTTTTGTATAATTTGACAGCTGTCAAAAATATTTCGATATAATTGAACCGACGATTCTACGATTTTTATAGCTCTCAGATGTATTTTGATAATTACGATCCTTAAACGGGAGTAAAATGTTGAAAGTATGAAAAGTAACGATGATTTTACAATTTAATATGTCAGACGTAATATTTTGACAGCTATTGACAACTATAGAAATCGTAAAAAATTGACATACATAGATCGTGAAAAAAAAGATTTCTAAACCAAACCAACGCGTGGGCTCCATCAAAATTGTAAACCAGAAACGACTGATTTGACTATTTTACACGTCGCGGACGTATTTTGACAGTTACATTTATCAAATATGTCAGACATCATTCGGAAATGTTATGATAATTTGCATCTGACAAAACGGAAAAAAAAATTAGTTTCATAGGCTCCAAGAACGTCCTTTCCCGTTTTGATGGTACTTATTGTTTTCATAATTTGACAGCTGTCAAAAATATTTCCATAATTCAACCGACGATTCTACGATTTTTATAACTCTCAGATGTATTTTGACAATTACAGTCCTTAAATGGGAGTAAAATGTTGAAAGTGACGATGATTTTACAATTTGACATCTGTCAGATAGAATATTTTGACAGCTATTGAAATCGTAAAAAATTGACATAAATCGTGAAAAGAAACGGTCTTTAAACAAAACCAAGGCGCGGGCTCCATCAAAATTGTATACCAAAAACGACTGATTTGACTATTTTACACGTCGCGGACGTATTTTGACAGTTACATTTGTCAAATATGTCAGACATCAGTCGGAAATATTATGATAATTTGCATCTGACAAAACAGAAAAAAAAAATTGGTTTCATAGGCCGCAAAAACGGTGTTTCCAGTTGTGATGTAATACTTATCGTTTTTATAACTTGACAGCTGTCAGAAATATTTCGACATTTTAACCGATTTTACGATTTTTATAGCTCTCAGGTATATTTAACAATTACAATGATCAAATGTGAGTAAAATGTTGGAAGTGTGAGAAGTGACGATGATTTTACAATTTGACAGCTGTCAAGCAAAATATTTTGACAGTAAAAAAATCAATAAGTCGTGAAAAAACGGTTGAAGAGTTGAAAGGGGGGAGGGGGAGGGAAGCGTTCACTAGTTTTTGTGTTAAACGATAGTAGATACGTCATTTATGTCTAAATTAAGCGCATTTTTTTTTTGTTTCAGTTGAAGCAAACAGTCTTTATACTACGATTTAAAATATACCAGACCTAGTTATAATTCAATATTTCAATGAATATCGAAACAGTTATTCATTAAATACAAAATCAAATGTATTTATAATTTGACAGCTGTCAAAAATGTTTTCCAACTAAAACTCTCCTAAAAGGGCGAAACAATTCTGACAATTCCGACTATCAAAATTATAAACCAAAAACGACTGATTTAACTGTTTCACACCTCGCATTTTGACGTATCTTGACAGTTACATTTGTCAAATATGTCAAACATTAATCGGAAATATGATAATTTGCATCTGACAAAACGGAAAAAACAGAATTAGTTTTTTCTTCGTTTTCCGAACGGTTATTCTCATTATGTTTGTTTTTATAATTTGACAGCTGTCAGAAATATTTCGACAATTTAACCGATTTTACGATGTTTATAGCTCTCAAGTGTATTTGACAATTATAATTTATCAAATTTGAGTAAAATGTTGAAAGTGTGAGAAGTAATGATGATTTTACAATTTGACAGCTGTCAAAAATAATATTTTAACAGTAAAAATAATTAATAAACTGTGAAAAAAAGGTTTTTTAAATAAAGCCAACGCGGTGGAGAGGGGCGAAGGGTTTACTAGTTCTTGTTTTAAGCGATCGTACGTCAAATATTTGCAAATTAAACGTATTTTTTTTGTTTTTAATTCAATCAAAAATAAATTATAAAAACAGTATTCTGTATAGTTTGTATCCTTTAAATAAAATGTTTGAATTAGCATTCCGGTTCATATCAAAGAAATACTAGAAAATTTTATAATTAAATTTAATAATGACATCGACATGACACTAATGACATTTCGAACAAAAGCCAAACTTAGAAAACAAGACATTTTTTGTCTGCGTTTTTTTATTTGCTTTCAACGATAGCTGGAGCTTTTTTCTACTTTGAAGTTGAAGTTGATTTACAAATCTTTTCACCGTAAATTAATTAATTTTCCCCCATTTTAAACCATGGATACTGGCCGAATAAATGTTAAAATAACATTTTTCTTTATAGAGCAACTTGATCATACATATTATATGGATAGAGCATCAAAAAACAAAATTCCAAACGTGACGTGCTTTATGATATCCCAAAACTACCTTTATTCCCTAAAATATCCTGATCTCTATAAGCGTATAAACTACGTAAAATGGAGACCTCTTTTTGCGTCTTCAACTTGCTCAATAATTCATGAGATTTGTGAAAGGGGAACAAAAAAAAACGTGCATGAGAAGACATGTTTTATCGTTTTAGTGCCTCCAGTCGACATTGTTTTATTTAAAAACGTTTACATATTTTAGATGTTTCCTCGAATCCTGTTGATATTTTTAAAACAGCAAATTTCATCCTGTAAAGGTCTATATTAATTCGTCCTTTAATTCAAGTTCCACTAACCGTAACATACTATAATATGCATAAATAAATATGCAAATGCAATCTGGACTAATCTACTGTTCTATTAATTTTGAAATAGCTAGAGCTAGAGCTCTAGTAAGTAATACCTTATGTTCGAGCATTCGATCAATTAAAATCGTACAGAAACGAATTTGTTAATTTATTAATCAAATTAAATCACGAAAATCTAGACTTAAATCAAAGCTGCCCCCCCCCCTTTTTTTTGTCTATACTTCGACGAGAAGCGGCTTTTCAAACGAAATAAATTAAGCCATTCAGATAGACTAACGCAAGGTTTGAAATTAATCCAATTAAGACGACATTAATTTAGAGTCAGTAGCTGCGAGTTTGAGAACGGCTCATATAAATAGTAAATTAGGGGGAGAGAAGGAAGGGGTGTTGGAACAACGTGAATATAGCCGCGACGAATTTAATTCGTGTAATTTTACCAAGTTTATTAAATTTATAGTACGAGTAATTCAACTACACCCGTTTACAACGCACGTTTAACGGTGAATACGAAATCAGTGTTAATTATTATTATGATTACATGCGAAAGTAGCAACATTCAATTTTGACAGCTGTCAAAAATATTTTTACTTATGTCTTACACTCGCCGAAAGAATCATAAACTGCATGCATGTGTTGAAACTGCTTTTGCAATTTGACAGCTGTCAAAAAGCCTGTATGAAATGAATTTTGACAATAATTTCTATAATTTGACAGCTGTCACTTATATTGTAAAAATTGATCGATCAAAATTTGTAAAAGGCACTATAAAATAAGAAACAGACGATTTTTCACCAATTTCAACAAATTAAAATCCTCAAATCTGAATAAAATTACTGTTTTTATAATTTGACAGGTGTCAGAAATATAGTGATGGTTACAACTGTCAAAATCAAAAGATCAAAACTCATTTATTTATAATTATCTAAAACATTTGACTTTTTTTCGCTCTGACAATTCCGACTATCAAAATTAGAAACCAAAAACGACTGATTTGACTATTTTACACGTTGCAGACGTATTTTGACAGTTACATTTGTCAAATATGTTAGACATTAATCTGAAATATGATAATTTGCATCTGACAAAAAAAAATTAGTTTTTTTTTTTCTCGTTTTGATGTTACTTATTGTTTTTATAATTTGACAACTGTCAGAAATATTTCAAAAATTGAACCGATTTTACGATTTTTATATCTGTCAAAGTGTATTTGACAATTATAATTATCAAATTTTAGTAAAACGTTGAAAGTGTGCGAAGTAATGATGATTTTACAATTTGACAGCTGTCAAAAATAATATTTTGACAGTAAAAAAAATTAATAAGTCGTGAAAAAAAGGTTTTTTAAATAAAGCCAACGCGGTGGGAAAGGGTGGAGGGTTTACTAGTTCTTGTTTTAAAGGATAGTACCTACGTCAAATATGTGCAAATTAAGAATTTTTTTTTTTTGGTTAAATGCAAGTACCTAACTATTTTTCTAATTTGACCGGTGTCAGAAGTCGTTTAACGACTATAACCACCAAAATAATAAGAAAATAACATATGTTTACAATTTAACAGCTGTCACAAGTAATTTGATGATTATAGTTGTCAAAATGAAAACAAAATTGTTTTATAACCTGTCACAACAGTTTTCTTCTTCTTTTGACATGAATATTTTAACAGTTACAACAATCAGAATTGGAAAGCAAAAACGAAAACAATCGATGTTTCATTTCCACAAAATTTAAATCGTCAAATCGGAGTAAAATCTCTTTTTACAGTTTGCCATCTTCAGAAATATTAGGATAGTTGCAAAACTGTCGAAATGAAAAAGAAAATTGTTTTTTTTTCCGTTGTAATTGGCATATTTTGGCAGTTATAGTTATCGGATTTGCAGAAAAAAAAAACAACCGAAATTTTAATTTATCAAAAAAAAAAAATTAAAACGGTAACAAAATGTTTTTACTATTTGACATCTGTCAGGTATGATAAGGTGTCTAAAACTGTCAACAATTTGATTTTATATTTAGATTGTTCAAATATCAGTAAAATGATTCGCAAGTTTAAAATTTGACAGCTATAAGAAAACCTACAAATTTGACAGCTGTCAGAATTGTTTTAACAAAAACTGATTCTACCTTCAGAATAATTGTAAACCAAAAATGCTATTTTACGGCTCGTAGACGTATTTTGACAATTACATCTGTCAAATATGTTTAAAACTATTACAATTTGATATCAGTCAAAAATATTATGATGATAGTTTAAACCAACCTGTCAAAACAAAAAAGAATTTTTTTTAGGCTGCAAGAACGATTTCTCTCGTTTTGATAATTTGACAACTGTCAAAAGTATTTTTACTTTAATATACACGAAAAAAGAATATACGAAAAATTATAAAGCATCGAACTATGAAATTATCATTGTTTTTCCAATTGGACAGCTCTTAGAAACGTCTTGAAGTCTGTCTCTTCTTACAGTTTGTCATCTGTCAGAAATATTACTATAGAAACTGTCGAAACAAAAAAAAACTGTTTTTACAGACTGTACTAACATGTTCTTTGTTCTAATTGGTATATTTTGACAGTTACAGTTATTGGAATTACACAGAAAGAAACAGGCGACAAGCGTTGAATCTTTAAAACAAGTGAAGGTTTTCACAATTTGACAGTTGTCGGAAAGGCTAAGATGCCTTATCAATCATATATAATATCAGTAAAATTATTGCCAAGTTTAACATTTGCCAGCTGTTTTTAAAATGCAAAAAATGATTGTTTTTTTACAATTTGACAGCTGTCAGAATTGTTTTAACATTGATGGCTGTCAAAACAACGACAGGAACTGATTCCACCATTACAATGGTAAACCAAAAATGCTATAATTTGACATCAGTCAAAAATATTATGATAATATGTAGTTTAAATCTGTCAAAACGAAAAAACTTGATTCTTTAGTTTGCAAGAACGATTTTTTTCGTTTTGATAATTTGACAGTTCAATCGATTACATGATTTTAGTAACAAATCTGTTTGAATTACAACAGTCAAATCTGTTGAATGTGTGACAAGCGATGATGATTTTACAATTTGACAACTGTCGAAAATGATATTTTGACAGTTACAACTATTAAAAATTCAAAAAAACAAAGTTTTTTAATGAATCGAACGCGTAGGTTTCTTTATTGAACGCTTTAACTATATTTCCTGGAAAAACGATATTCTCTTGTTTGATCACTGGCACACATTTAAAATCGTCTTCGCTCACTGCGATGTAGATACATATTTCGTTTCCGGCAACTGCGATCTCTTATAATGATGTTCTCGAGCGCAACCGTTCGATAGAGATAATATTTCGTTCTTATTTTAAAACTTAAAAACTAATACGGCATCAACGCACATACATACATCAAACTTACAATTTTTTTAGCTTCGATAACCACATCGTCTGGCGTGGAAGGGTAAGCTTTCCCACCTTCCGCCACATATTGTCCTCCTAACCCTAAGTGCACCATTTTACTCTCGAACCCCGAGTTTTCCAGGTACTTTCCTCTCTTCGTTTCAAAGGAGGCTTATTAAGGGCTTTGATCGAGTTTCCCTCCAAAGTTTATTTTCGAGCTACAAGTAAACCGTGATTTTAAATCGCGAGAACCTTTTTCACCTTTGAATAACAAAAAAAAAAAAGAGAGCAGCCAGGTATAGGATATCTTCGATATTAATTCTTATTTTCAGCTTTAGTAATTCGATCGATATTAAAAAAATAAAATAATACGATGCAATTAAATCTAGCAGGCGTTAATTTACTACCTAGAATATAGCGCTTGTTTTGGATAGAATCGATTGTCACTTATTCTTTTGTTCGCTTCGCTATAATATACTTACGTGTTTCGTATTCAAGGCCTACCTTGATTTTATCAAGTTTACCTTTTATTACCCTTCATTTCACCTGTGCATATTTGTTTTGTATGTTTCACGCGGAATTATTACAAATTAGAGTTTATTAAAAGGACAGTTTGGATTGTGGGACGAATTTTGCAAATAAAATTGAACGATTCTAATCTATTCTAGGCGTGTTTAAGGTTGAAGTTTAACTCGATAATGCGTTTAGATCAATTTGGGTTAAGGTTATTAGGTGAAAGTCAATCTATTTAAACGAAGCGCATTTTATACAGGGTGTTTTATAATTTTAAGATTTTAAATTCAACATCCTGTAGATTATATATAATACTACCAATATTAAATTATAATTAAACTAAAATAGATAAATCTCACGTGAATTACATCCTTGCTCGAACACCCTGTAAAAAATGGAAATAACTCATTTTTTTTTTTTAATATAAATATATAAACAAAAGCGCGCCAAAACAAACGCTATAAATATGTAGTAGACTTCTCAAACTATACAATTAAAAAAACAAAATCGCAGAGATTACGTTTACTAATATTTATCTAAACAGGGTATTCCCCTAACTTTAAAAAATACCGTGCAACAGCGACACTAGTGGATAATCGGACGTCGCGAATAAAACACTGATTCGTGGGGACCGGTGTAGAGAGATAGGGGTGAAATTCGGTGTTCGGATACGAACCGCGAAAAAACAAGTTACGATCGCGAATGTGGTAGTTGGAGAGCGTCATACGAAAGCAGAAGCCGGGTTGCTTTGACGTAAGCCTCGTCGGGGCTCGTATCCTTCCGCCAAAATCCGGGTGGATGCTATTGAAAGGGTCACAAACGTTCTACTATTACAATGTCCAATGTATAATTGGTTTCAGATATATATCTAGGTGAGCTTTCATGGTCTTTGTTCGACACCTTTTGTTGTGGTCGAACTCCGCTTTTGTTTTTTCTCTTTTTCTTTTATTGTGCTAAACCAATTTAAAAAAAATTTAACTTTCCGCGGATTTATTTTTTTTTTAATTATAATAATAAAATGGTGCCGTATTGGGTTTTAAACGTACAGGATGTACCAAAAATGATTGAGGGTTGTTCAGGATGGATAAGGACGAATTTGTCCAATTTTGCGATTTGTGAGTGTATAGGTTAGAGTGTTACTTCTTCTTATTAGGTTACTTTTGAAGGACTGTTTCACAATCTTGTTTTGTCATCGTTTCTACCTGGCAAGCTCAAATCAGTTCGATCTTCCTCAATTTTCTCCTTAAGAGACTTCAATTTTTAGTCGATCTTTTATCGTTGTGTCCCCAATTTAATTTTTAGCTTAGTTAGCTTTTATCTTAGCTAAATATCTTAGGAAGTGGCCCAAATAAATTCTATAAATGTACCTACTAGAAAATTGGAGTCACAAGGGTTATGGCACGAAATCAACAGCTTATTATTTTATTAAAACAATCGTATGGATTGCGAATCAATTCCTTCCAAAGCTGGATTTTAGAAGAGGGTGAAGATCTGTTGGAGAAGGGTCGTGGGAACCGATTATAAAGTTGGCAATACTACTAGTGTCGTTGTTATCAAGTCGGGTGATAATAAATGCTAAAGTTTTTGTGTTACTCATAGTCATATTGATAAAAGCTAACAGCATTAGATACGAAACTGGGGACGGAATTAGATAAGAGAAGAATTAAGAATAAAGTAATGGAGGAAAATCAACTGACTTAAGCTGGCAAAATTGCGAAACGATCCTTCAAAGTTAACCTTGAAAAGAAATCCATAAACAGAGATTCAACTTCTATGAGATATGGGAATTTTTAGTAATATAGGCTTCCTTCTAGACAGTTGGATAATAAAGAAAGATCATTACTGTAGTCTTCAGGCTTTCACGGCCGCTGTTGATGGCTGCTCTTCGGTTCTCGGGTTCTCTGCCGTGTAGAAAGGTTGTGGTACTTGACGTTTCGATCATCTTGTCGTCATCTTCTTCAGAAGTGAAGTTCACTACACGGCAGAGAACCCGAGAACCGAAGAGCAAAAGATCATTACGTTAAGGCCACTAAAAACTTTGTGCTCATTTCGTAGTGCAAGTGCGAGTAGATGTAAAATAATTTCTACAAAATATTATTGAAAATGTTAAATTTCAAACCTTAATTCGATGTTTCTTGAAAACTATTGGAGTTAGACAGCCTTGCCTTATATCAAATGAAAGCTAGAAGTGCCCTTATTAACAAGGGTGTTCCAGTTGAAAAAATTGAGAAAAATTTGTATTCGCGAATGGTGAACACCCTGTATAACAGATCGATGAAGCTTAAAATTAATACTAATAAAAGTATACTAACGTGGAAAACTTCATGATAAGCACGTTATTTCTAAACACTATATTAACCAATCCACATCCTGCTAGATTATAGCATTTTTTCCAAACCGTACAGTAAAATGGGGTCAATAGAAACACTTTGAAACATTCAAAGACTCTTACAATTAATAACAAAAAAAATATCACTATAACAACTATTGGAAAAGTCCGGTCTACGGTTGTACTAAAGAATGGTGTATTTGCAAAAAAAATTTGCACTAAAGTTGTGGTCAATAGAATCACCGGTTTAAAAATCATGTATATTGCTATTAAACCCATTGTAGAGTGAAAAGAAACACAACAATTTTTTTTTTGGCATTTGTTTACATTAGAAACTTCCCAAAACATTATATAAATAGAAAAGCATCAAATTTTGAGAGATTGGAACTATTCCAAAAATCTAATTGCAAAAAAATTAAAACAAAACAGTCTTATTGTTTCTTAATAGGTGGGTACCTACCTACCTATTATAACATAAATAAAATCTTAAATTTTGAATAAAAATATTTTTAGACTTTGAATTCCTTTTGAAAATTTATCTTTGGTTTTGGTTTCAAAAAATGACGGCCCAGAATCAATTTTTTTGTACTGCTTTGACCTAGGGTCGTTATTGTACTTCCGGGGTATCTAAAGAATAAAATAACAGTGATGAAGTATGCATCATAAATACATTTTGTTGTAAAAACAATCACTTTTTGTGGCTGTTTCTATTCACCCCATTTTAGTACTTGTGGTGTGGCTTTTACAAAATGACCACTTAAACAACATTAATAGTATACAATGGAAGTACTTCAGCTAAAATATAAACAATCTTTTTATTTCTTATTATTAATTTACCTCGTACACAACTTCAAGCCCCAGTAGAAATTAATTTACATCATGCGGATAATGGAAGCCAATTGTGTGACGACGAGTTTTCTTCAGATGAAATTCCTCTCTCATTTTTGAAAAAAAAAAACAATAGAAAAAAAAACAATATATCCGACGATAAGAAAAACAAATTATAAATGGACAAATGATGACATGGTACCGGATAATTCAATTTTCAGTGGTTAAAATAATGGAGAAGTTCATCTCAAAAACCCTTTAAAATTATTTTCTCTTTTCTTCGACGACGAAATACTGGAGCTAATAGTAACAGAATGTAATCGTTATGCGAGTCAACAAAACCACCACAACAGAAGGTTTGTGCGTGCTTTCGTTCCACACACACTCTAAAAGGCGACCAAAAAGATTGGATACTACTATAGCAATTTTGCAAAGATCTGCTAAAAATGTCCCAAAGAAATCTGGCAAGCATATCAGCCGTTGTAGCTCGTGATGATAAAACGTGGTGTTTTCAATACAAGACAAGAATAAAACGTTGGAGTGCGGTAAAAAAACACGTTTTCTTCGATTTGAAGGAAATTGTTCAAGATTGGATACTTCAGCAGTTTTGCAAAGACCTGTTAAAAATGTCCCAAAGAAATCTGGCAAGCATATCAGCCGTTGTAGCTGGTGATGATGAAACGTGGTGTTTTCAATACAAGACAAGAATAAAACGTTGGAGTGCGGTATGGAGGTCACCTTCAAAAGAGAAAAACACGTTTTCTTCGATTTGAAGGAAATTGTTCAAGATTGGATACTTCAGCAGTTTTGCAAAGACCTGTTAAAAATGTCCCAAAGAAATCTGGCAAGCATATCAGCCGTTGTAGCTGGTGATGATGAAACGTGGTGTTTTCAATACAAGACAAGAATAAAATGTCGGAGTGCGGTATGGAAGTCACTTCCAAAAGAGAAAAACACGTTTTCTTCGATTTGAAGGAAATTGTTCAAGATTGGATACTTCAATTTTGCAAAGACCTGTTAAAAATGTCCCAAAGAAATCTGGCAAGCATATCAGCCGTTGTAGCTGGTGATGATAAAACGTGGTGTTTTCAATACAAGACAAGAATAAAATGTCGGAGTGCGGTATGGAAGTCACTTTCCAAAGAGAAAAACACGTTTTCTTCGATTTGAAGGAAATTGTTCAAGATTGGATACTTCAGCAGTTTTGCAAAGACCTGTTAAAAATGTCCCAAAAAATCTGGCAAGCATATCAGCCGTTGTAGCTGGTGATGATAAAACGTGGTGTTTTCAATACAAGACAAGAATAAAATGTCGGAGTGCGGTATGGAAGTCACTTCCAAAAGAGAAAAACACGTTTTCTTCGATTTGAAGGAAATTGTTCAAGATTGGATACTTCAGCAGTTTTGCAAAGACCTGTTAAAAATGTCCCAAAGAAATCTGGCAAGCATATCAGCCGTTGTAGCTGGTGATGATGAAACGTGGTGTTTTCAATACAAGACAAGAATAAAACGTCGGAGAGCGGTATGGAAGTCACTTCAAAAGAGAAAAACACGTTTTCTTCGATTTGAAGGAAATTGTTCAAGATTGGATACTTCAGCAGTTTTGCAAAGACCTGTTAAAAATGTCCCAAAGAAATCTGGCAAGCATATCAGCCGTTGTAGCTGGTGATGATGAAACGTGGTGTTTTCAATACAAGACAAGAATAAAACGTCGGAGTGCGGTATGGAAGTCACTTCAAAAGAGAAAAACACGTTTTCTTCGATTTGAAGGAAATTGTTCAAGATTGGATACTTCAGCAGTTTTGCAAAGACCTGTTAAAAATGTCCCAAAGAAATCTGGCAAGCATATCAGCCGTTGTAGCTGGTGATGATGAAACGTGGTGTTTTCAATACAAGATAAGAATAAAACGTCGGAGTGCGGTATGGAAGTCACCTTCAAAAGAGAAAAACACGTTTTCTTCGATTTGAAGGAAATTGTTCAAGATTGGATACTTCAGCAGTTTTGCAAAGACCTGTTAAAAATGTCCCAAAGAAATCTGGCAAGCATATCAGCCGTTGTAGCTGGTGATGATGAAACGTGGTGTTTTCAATACAAGATAAGAATAAAACGTCGGAGTGCGGTATGGAAGTCACTTCAAAAGAGAAAAACACGTTTTCTTCGATTTGAAGGAAATTGTTCAAGATTGGATACTTCAGCAGTTTTGCAAAGACCTGTTAAAAATGTCCCAAAGAAATCTGGCAAGCATATCAGCCGTTGTAGCTCGTGATGATGAAACGTGGTGTTTTCAATACAAGACAAGAATAAAACGTCGGAGTGCGGTATGGAGGTCACCTTCAAAAGAGAAAAACACGTTTTCTTCGATTTGAAGGAAATTGTTCAAGATTGGATACTTCAGCAGTTTTGCAAAGACCTGTTAAAAATGTCCCAAAGAAATCTGGCAAGCATATCAGCCGTTGTAGCTCGTGATGATAAAACGTGGTGTTTTCAATACAAGACAAGAATAAAACGTCGGAGTGCGGTATGGAATCACTTCAAAAGAGAAAAACACGTTTTCTTCGATTTGAAGGAAATTGTTCAAGATTGGATACTTCAGCAGTTTTGCAAAGACCTGTTAAAAATGTCCCAAAGAAATCTGGCAAGCATATCAGCCGTTGTAGCTGGTGATGATAAAACGTGGTGTTTTCAATACAAGACAAGAATAAAATGTCGGAGTGCGGTATGGAAGTCACTTCCAAAAGTTTTCTTCGATTTGAAGGAAATTGTTCAAGATTGGATACTTCAGCAGTTTTGCAAAGACCTGTTAAAAATGTCCCAAAGAAATCTGGCAAGCATATCAGCCGTTGTAGCTGGTGATGATGAAACGTGGTGTTTTCAATACAAGACAAGAATAAAACGTCGGAGTGCGGTATGGAAGTCACTTCCAAAAGAAGAAAATTAAAACACGTTTTCTTCGATTTGAAGGAAATTGTTCACAGCAACTTCGATCCGATAAAGGCAGAATATTACACGACAATGCACCATCGCACAAAACCATCATAGTTCAGGGAATTCTTGACCAAAAAAGGGCGTCATTGTTATCGATCATCCACCGTATTCATCACCTGATTTGGCTCCATGCTTCTCAAACTGAAATCGGCGATGATTATAAAAAAATTTGTTGAACGTTTCCTGCGCTGCATTATTTTGAGTTTAACCTTCAAAACTGCTTATTTTATATACAACAAACGTGCGTATCGTTACAAATGGGTGTGAAATGTCCATTTAACTCAAAGGTGGTAAGTGAGTGAGGTATGTTACAGGAAGTTTCTAGGTAGGTAGCTTGTGTTTGCCTATATACATCCAAATCGATATTTATTATTAGAGACCATTAAAACATGCTTTAATAGATTATAGACGGTTATAGAGAAAGGAAATTGCGTTATTACTACACAGAAAGTTCGTTATAGACAACGTCATCGAGGATTATATCCCAGCTCAAAAGAGAATCACGATACCACCCCTAAATATATTATTAAAGCGAAAAGAACTATGTACATCTACCGAAATTTACCTTATGTACTGATTATGCTCTCATTACTAAGTTGAAGTTCGTACAAGTCCCTTGTTACATTATATCACGAAGTATGCAAGTTCCCCCGAGTAAAACCCTCGTTAACTAAGCTTGGGAATTTTAACAAGTTCTAACTCTAATCGCATATAGATAGCGTACTAATTAGACGAATTTTCCCCCTCTTTCTTCAACAGCAATTCCTCAATTAAAGAAAAAGACAACCCTAAGCAACATACATACGAAGTAATAAATATCACTAGGAAACTTTTTCTCTTTTAGCCGGTGATATCTTGTAGCTTTCCATCAGACCAAACTTGATAAATCGTTCCCGTGACAGACCGCTAGATAGTGCTATAATAAATTTTGTTTCCGTCCTGACAACGTCAAGTTAACTCGAATAAAAAAATAAGGCGAAGGAAGAGATGGTATCGAAGTTGGTGCTGTAAACAAGTTCTAAACTATGAAAAGGGGAAATAATCTTTAATGGTAACACTCAAAACGTTCAATAAATTTTTCGAAACATTTCTTATGCTCATTCAGCTGAAATAGTTATTTACGAACCAAGTGCGTGAAATCATATTTCGCGAATGAGTGACCAGTTTAAAGCGCGAGCCGGAGGCGAGCGCTTTTTTGTGCGAGAACTATAATAATAATAATACATATTGTTAAATACGTTATTGTTTATGACACTACTAATCTCGATATTAATTTAAAAAAATTGAGTTGGCAGTATTGATTATTTGAAGTGACATTTAATTTAAAATTATCAAATTCAAAATTGTAATTTATATAATATTTGTTGCTGTTTTGACATTGAATTACATACCTTCCAAATATAACAATTTCTATTTCATTTCCTTTTATTTTTATAGAAAAACAACGAACTGGGTAGCATATTATTAAGGTTAGGGATTTTTGATTTTAAAATGTCACTAAATTAATCAAGTTCCAGGAAGTACCAACTTTACTTTTACGCACTCGTGTTTAAAGTGACTTTTTACGCACGCAAATCGAATCGTGAAATGATAGGTTTTGATAAGTGAGTACAAAATAGTATTTAATATAGCGGATTTCCTTTCATCGCCAATTTCAGTTTGAGAAGGACGGAACCAAATCACAATTCACGTACTATGATGGCTTTGTACGATGGTGCATTGTCGTGCAACCAGGCTCTCGACATTCCGGTCGAACGCGTCGAATTTTGGCTCATAATCGTGGTGGTAGAAGTCCCAGATAATATTCTGCCTTCACCAGATCGAATTCCCTTTGAATCAAAAAAAAAAAATTTTGTCCTTCTCTTTTGGTTCTTCTGGTGACTTCTATACCTCACTCTAACGTTTTTGTTTTTGGCTCGTATTGAAAACGTCACGTTTCATCATCACCAGTTTACAATGGCTGACAAGCTTGCCGGATTCCTTTGGGACATTTTTGCAAAACTGCTGAAGTATCCGGATCCAAAATCCAAATCTTCTCGGTCAAAATTCGATAGACTGTGCTTTTCGGTATCCCAGTTTCCTCTTCGATGACTTCTTTGATTTTCTCGATGTTTTCTTCATTACGAGTGGTTTTTAGCGTTTCTACTCGATAATCATCTGCAGGATCCTCACGACCCAAACTAAGGGAAAACCAGTGCACAAGACATGCATTCATCCACGTACACATTTTTTTCTGCCTAATTTAAAACAGAATTTAATATTCACTCGTTCTTTGTTCCATGTTGGTTTTTTTTTCGCCCATCCATTCATTCATAAATGTCGCTTCGATCAGAACTTCGATGGAACTAGTCTTGTCGCTACTGGTACAGGCTTTGTATATTTTATTTATTCTTTTCTGCATTAATTTATCAAAGAACTATTTTAGGTAATTGCTATTGCTAATCCAATCTAAATTATAGATCCCTCAACCTTCCCAAAAAATTTCCCATATCTGATGAAAGTTCAATCTTTTCAAGCTTAACTTTGAAGGATCGTTTCGCAATTTTGCCAACTTAAATCAGTTGACCTATCTTAGTTTTTTGTCCTTCTTTTTTGGTTCTTCTGGTGACTTCTATACCTCACTCTGACGTTTTTGTTTTTGGCTCGTATTGAAAACGTCACGTTTCATCATCACCAGTTTACAATGGCTGACAAGTTTGCCGGATTCCTTTGGGACATTTTTGCAAAACTGCTGAAGTATCCGGAAGAAGCATTGATCGTCTGTCAGAGAGTGTGTGGCACGAAGCGTGGACAAACTTTCTGTTTGTCCAAATCTTCTCGGTCAAAATTCGATAGACTGTGCTTTTCGGTATCCCAGTTTCCTCTTCGATGACTTCTTTGACTTTCTCGATGGTTTTTGGCGTTTCTACTCGATAATCATCTGCAGGATCCTCACGACCCAAACTAAGGGAAAACCAGTGCACAAGACATGCATTCATCCACGTACACATTTTTTTCTACCTAATTTAAAACAGAATTTAATATTCACTCGTTCTTTGTTCCATGTTGTTTTTTTTTTCGCCCAACCATTCATTCATAAATGTCGCTTCGATCAGAACTTCGATGGAACTAGTCTTGTCGCTACTGGTACAGGCTTTGTATATTTTATTTATTCTTTTCTGCATTAATTTATCAAAGAACTATTTTAGGTAATTGCTATTGCTAATCCAATCTAAATTATAGATCCCTCAACCTTCCCCAAAAAATTTCCATATCTGATGAAAGTTCAATCTTTTCACTTAACTTTGATTTTTTTACTTTATTTTTAATTATTCTCTTATCTGATTTCGTCCCCAGTTTCGTTTCATTGCTACATCGTCTTATTTGAAGGGTATAACTATTAACCTAATAAGAAGAAGTGACACTCTAACCTATACATTCACACATCGTCCTTATCCATTCTGAACAATCCTCAGTTACTTTTGGTACATCCTGTACGTTTAAAAGCCAATAGGAAACGATGACAAAACAAGATTGTGAAGCATTCCTTTAAAATTAATCTTGGAAATAACATTGTTCATGTTGAGCATAACAACTCAATATCTGATCTTCATCAGCATTCATTCTTGGGTGAAAAATTTTGTTCTGGAGAACACTATTACACCATTTATTTTTCAAGAAAAAAAGTAAGTAATTGATTTAGACGTTGATAGGATGAAATAGGAGCGCAGCAAACTCAGTAAGGATATTAAAACCTTTTACAGGAATATTGATTTTGCTGTAATTTAGTTATGTACCATATATGTATGTATGTATGTACAGTCTGTTCCAAAATTAATGTCGCTTGATGTGATGGAAGATACATTATAACTTCTGTTGCGAAACGAATGCACTAGGTTTGACCGACATTTATTTTAGAGCGCAATTACAATATTGATATTCATTGATCAAAAATTGTGCCGAGTTATATAGTGAAGATGATTTTTATTGGATCTTTTAATTGCGGGGGTGACATTAATTTTGGAACAGACTGCACATTCACACATGTGTGGAATATCAAAGCTAGTATAACGAGACTAATATATTTATTCATTCAAAAAAATTGAAATTTATACAGTGGCTCACAGCTTATTTGAAAAATATCGACACAAAATTGCAACAACATTTATCAATAATGTATCTAGTTTAAGTGGGAAACTTCCATTCAAACTTAAAAATAAATCTATTGATTTTCCACTACTTTTAAGTCCAGAGATTTTCAATTATGTTCATGTCAGGAGACTGTGCCGGTGGTATTAACGTTTGGGGGGATTTGTTGTTGATTAAATTGGATCGTTGTCTTGATAAAACTTAAAATGTTCAATAAACTCTAAATTTCCAACACCAGATGCATTCATACAAGCCCAAAACCATCACACTTCCTCCGCCATGCTTCACTGTGGTTTTGAAGTTCTTCTTTAATTCGGTGTTGGACATGCCATCGGACCCAAAAATTTTGAACTTGGACTCGTCTGCGAAAATTACTGTGTTCCAAAAGTTATTGCTAACCGAATCTAACATTTTAAAAATTTTACAAAAAATCTCTTAACTCTAATAGTACCTAATCTAGGCTTTCGAAATCCTACATCGAAAAGTTCTAAGCCTTGAGCTTTCAAATTATCAATCAGCAGCTTTTAACCGTTCTGTCCTTTCTTTTTTCTTCTTCCTCTTCTTTTCCTTTAACTCTTGTTCTCATCTTATTTGCTCCAATCTGGCTTTCTCCTCATCTTCTTTTCGGAGTAATCTTTCTTCCTCTTCCTTTTTTAAACGTTCTTCCTCCACCTTTTAATTTTTTCAATGCTTCTTGCATCGCAGCAATAGTTTTCTTATTGGGACCTCTCTTTTATCTTCAGCTTCAACATCACCGGTTTGTTCTTTAGTCCTGTTAGCTTTTTTTAAATTTATTTTCTGCTAACATCGATTCTGCTTACTTGTTAATTTATACTTTCTTATCATCTTTCAGTATTGTCACCCTGTTTATTGTCAAAATTACTTCACCTTCGTTTTCAGTTATTGCATGAACAGTCCCATTGCATTCAGTCCCCTGAATTGTTCCAATATCTAGTCCTTTCAGATCTTCATCCTTTATTCGCACCAGATATGTTTGTTTGGAACTGTTCTAATGACGTGAATGTTTCTAATGAATTTCTGAGTCAACTACAAAACTTTCCATTTCCTTTAAACTACTTTCCTCCTTTTCGGCAAAAAAACAATTATATTCTTTAAACTTTGCTAAAAAAGTAGTTTTCTTCAGCATGATTATTTTTTTTGCATATGTCACATTGAAAAACATTCGTTTCACTTCCTTTTCTACATGCTTTTGTATAATCTTCTTTATTTCCACATCTAAAACATTTTCCTTCAGTTTTATCATCTTTCTTAGGACAATTGTTTATTATTGTTGTTATTTTGTTTTTCTTGATCTTTGTTTCTTAATTGTTTTAATATTTAGATCTTTTCACGTTCTTCATCCTTTTTCGCACCAGATACATACACAATAATAGACTCTTCAATCAACGTAATATTTTATTGAATTGATCCATTGTGTCAACTTTCAAAACTTTCCAGAATGCCCTTCAATATTTTGTCCTTTTCGAAAAAGCTCCACAACAACCGACTATTGAAAATGAATCAGTTTATTGAATTTAACATTAACGAATAGGAGTTTTCTTCAGTGAAAATTTTGCTTATCCAATTTAGGTAAAAACATTCGGCATTCTTTTCTACATGGGCGTAATCTTCGACATTTCCATATTTAAAACATTTCCCTCAGCGACAAAATCATCGAAAGAAATACAAAACATTGTCATAATTTGCATGTCTACAATTGTACAAGGGGCGGCCAATTGTTTATGCATTGGGCGTTCAAATAGTTTTTCTTCGATCTTTGTTTCTTAGTTCTCAATTTTGACAGATTTGTAATACATTTACGTCAAAATCGCGTGCTCAAGCATCGGAGTATAATTATGACCCTAACGATAGCCTGATTGTCAGATAACTAAGACAGGCCTGAATGGCAATTATTTCTGCTTGGAAGATGGATGGATGGAATCTATTGTCAGATAAAAGGCCAGCCATGCGGGTTCTCCATCTTTCTAAATTCCTGAAGTCGCTTCACAACAACCGACTATTGAAAATGAATCAGTTTATTGAATTTAACATTAACGAATAGGAGATCGGGTATTCCCCGGTGAAAATTGTGCGTTATCCAATTTAGGTAAAATTGAAACTGGCGGCATTCTCGAGGGGGCGGCATCAGCGATCAAAAAATCATATCGAAAGAAATACAAAACATTGTCATAATTTGCATGTCTACAATTGTACAAGGGCGGCAATCGGTATTGCACGCGGGCGGTCAAATAGCTAGCGGTCGGCCCTGCCTGTAGTGCTCTAATTTTGACAGATTTGTAATGACATTTACGTCAAAATCGCGTGCTCAAGCATCGGACTATAATTATGACCCTAACGATAGCCTGATTGTCAGATAAAAGACAGACCTGAATGGCAATTATTTCTGCTTGGAAGATGGATGGATGGAATCTAATGACTTCGCCATCGGGTTCTCCATCTTTCTAAATTCCAAGTCGCTTCACAACAACCGACTATTGAAAATGAATCAGTTTATTGAATTTAACATTAACGAATAGGAGATCGGGTATTCCCCGGTGAAAACTTTGTGTTATCCAATTTAGGTAAAATTGAAACGGTACAGTCTTCCCTATTTTGATTCGAGGTTGAACAGTAACTTAATATTAATCCTATTTAACACAATTAATAAAATATATTAATTTTTCGGCACCCCCAAGGAGGACGGCAAAGCTCGATTAAAACGAAAGGGCATATAAAAAAACGATCCTCCTCACTCCGTATATAATAAACTTAACCACACACCATATTTTGCATATTCGTATACATAATGAACGAACAACCCTCCTAGTACGTAACCCGAAAAGTTTAAATATCTCAATTTTAGGAACATCGCATCACACTCGTATAATAATTTAGGCCCAAGAGAAATTATTTCGCGTACTGCACGAGTGTTTATTTAGGTCTAATCTAGTCTCGCGTGGGCGGGCAATTTTCAACGGGATCATCTGATATCCAGAAAACCAAACGTATATTATATTAATCTCATTTTCTAATCTCACCTCTCACCCTCTTTAAATCGCAAAAATAAATCTAACCTTTCCCTCTCCTCCTCCCTAACCCTTCAACCGAAACAAAACTGACAAAAGAAAACGTCACATCAACGATCCTTTACATTTGTCTTATTCTTTCGGTGTCCCAATTCTCACCAATCAGCGGAGACGGAGCTACCGTACGGTTCCTCCCATTTCTAGCGGCTCCCCCAAAATCCGCCGAAAGGGGTGGCTCGATGCACCCTCCCAAAAACTACAAAAATCAATACCTTTAACAGACCAAAGTGCAATACCCTAACCCTAGGTTATGGACAACTCATCGACTATGGTACAATATAATAGAATCAATGCCAAGGCCGAAAGCTTGAGCTTTAGAATCCTGCGGAGCTTTCGCATCGCAGCGACACCTAACGGAGATTAGCGGAAGATCGCGTTGGTAAAGTAGAAAGGTTCAAGTATTGATTTCGTTTCCGCGAAAGCTCACTGTATTTACTTCTCTAATTAATCCTCATAAAAATGTAAGCTTCGCGTATTTCCACCACAGATGGTGCTGTAATAAATATTAAAATTAATTTTTTTATTTTAGATCAAAGCACGACGAAAAAAAAGCCGCATTTCAAACATGAGTGACTCATATTCAGGACACGTCAACAAGTTTTTTTCTCTCGCGATTCAACCCACTTCAAAAACCCTCAGCGATGTGACAGGAACCAATTAAGTTTGTCTCTCTCTCTCGCGCTGAACCATCCCCCATTCTAGCGAAACTAAAATATTCCTCCCTTCGCGAATTCTTTATGAAAATGAATTCGTTTGGGTAGGTTATAAAAAAAAATTAGAGGAAAAAATTATATGAAATGAGGAAGAGGTCCGCTTGAAGTACCCTTGAAATTGTGTATTTTGCACGGTGCACGGGGTCTTTTTGTTTCTTTCCTGGTCCGATTATAACGTCAAAACGGAGCTTTTTTTAAAGGGTTCCCCCTCCTCCCCAATCATGCGTTTTTAATTAAGTAATTTTAGTTACGTTTCCGTTAAATGAGGGTAGTTTTATCATGATTAAAAAAATATGCGGGTAAAAATGGAGGGGTTGACGAAATCTGAGCACCACTATCCACGAAATAACCCTCTTCCATCCCTCCTCCCCCACCTAAAATGTGTGGGAAAAAATATTTTTATATTCGACTGCATCATAGTCGCCTATTTTATGAAAAATGAACTGTTATGTCAAATAAATGTCAAAACCACCTCAAAACTTTGCTTGAGAATGGAGGGGGAGGGGGCATCGGCGACAAAATCATATCGAAAGGAAAACAAAACATTGTCATAATTTGCATGTCTACAATTGTACAAGGGGCGGCCTAATCGGTATTGCACGCTAGCGGCGGGCCTGCCTGTAATGCTTCCGGCGGCATTCTCACGGGGGAGAGGGGAGGAGGCATCGGCGACAAAATCATATCGAAAGGAAAACAAAACATTGTCATAATTTGCATGTCTACAATTGTACAAGGGGCGGCCTAATCGGTATTGCACGCTAGCGGCGGGCCTGCCTGTAGTGCTCTAATTTTGACAGATTTGTAATGACATTTACGTCAAAATCGCGTGCTCAAGCATCGGACTATAATTATGACCCTAACGATAGCCTGACTGTCAGATGAAAGACAGACCTGAATGGCAATTATTTCTGCTTGGAAGATGGATGGATGGAATCTGATGGCTTCGCCATCGGGTTCTCCATCTTTCCAAATTCCAAGTCCCGTGAGACGTTTGACGTTTTAGAAGCGTCCACGAACTAGTCCTGGAGGGCTTTTGCAATCTCTCCGCTGGAGATGTCTATATTGTATCCCTTCCCCGCTCTCCCTCATCTGAAACTGAAGACGGTCAAGACGGTCGCAGTTGGGCGACTCGTTTATCTCTGTTATTATCTGTCATATTTTTGGATGTTTTTTTTTTAATTCCACCCTCCCACCCCCACTCCCCTTCCAGGGGGAGGTATTGCAAATTTTATGTGGGAGGTTTCTGGCAAAATGAAGGAAATAAATTGTTTTGGCATTTTTTTAAAAGGGGCTGGCATCATGCAGAGATTCTTTTGTTATTTTAATTTGATTAAACTGTCAAATAAAAGCTCCTGAAATATTGCAAATTCGTTGGAACCAAATGCGTTCAAGACGGGGAAAGCCGCAAGGCCTGGTTTCTATTACTAAGACTGCCATCGAGGAAGTTCCAGACTTTGTTCCGAAATGCCATCACACCCCCAAAAACGTGATCAAGACTCTCCAAGTTCCCGCAAAATCACCCAACCCCATCTCTCTTGTCAAATCTCTCCAAAAAAAAAAAATTGCTGAATCCATCATCCTCAGCCGCCTTCGAAATGAGCTCCTCCTGCACAATCTAATGCAGGATGAGCAGTTCGGCTTCTGAAAAGTTGGCTCTCCATCGACTATCACGTTACGGATTTGAATTCTTCTGAGACATTAGGAGACGATGGGTGTGGTGTTTCTTCGGCCTTCAATGTTGTTTGACATCATGGACTTGTTTACAAGATGGTGGTAAGGTCGTAAAACTTTCACATTCAACATTTTTCGATAAATAAGCAGAAAAAAGTAGTTTTTTGTTTATCAAATTTAATTGAATTAGTATTAATCCATCCCTAAAGGATGTATTTTCCAACTTTTAAAGACTCCATTTCCATGTTTTTAATTAATTATTTTATAGTTACATTTCCATTAGATCTCCGATAATGTACTTTTAAAATAGGAGAAAAAAAAGGAAACATAATCCCACACACCATTACGAAACTGATTACGTGTACGCTTTAGGGGACGGTTCGACTTTCTAAACTTTCAACAACGTACACAGCGTGAAGATCCACATTAACCGATTAACCCCTTAATATAATAATATAACTTGCTTTTAGGACTTTCCTTACGATCCCCGAGGTAATGTACAACGTGTGATGGTGGCAAAATTCGGTGTGTAAACAGAGATTCGTTTGCACTCATCAGCAGGAAACCCTTGAAAAGGGGGTAATTAGCGAAAGGAATGGTTCGGCCGAATTCTACACCCTAATCGAGCAAATAAATAATAATAGGATAATTAAATCTAAACACGTAATTTTTATATTAAAAAAAAAAAAACATTTCACTCCCTTTTCACCAAAGTAAATCGCGGATTTTACGAAATAAATCAACGCGGATGTAAAAGGAAGGAATTGAGAGGACTCTTTAATTTGATAGGCAAGGATTTTGCGAGCGAGAAACGTACGCAGAATTCGAAATATCTCAGTAACGCGGCTAATGATATTCGGCCGTATTAATCTGGAGATATTGGAAGGGTGTGTATTACAGGGTAGGTACGATGTTTCCTTATTGTAATGGTCCCCTTTCCTCGCCCCATTACTGTTTTATTTAAAATTGTAGCGGCTTCTAAGTCGTTTAAACGGTTTAAACTACTGCAACCCACACCCTACGATAATCCCTAAAGGGACTATTACAAGACTGCTACAAACTGCGGCAATTGCAAAGTCGAAGGGCGTATAGCGGGCGTTACCAAAACCGACGTTAAAAGTATTCCTTTCTTAAAAGAGGATGTTGAATTATTTAAACGATTCAGTTGAATACCCCGGCAAATACTCCAAACGTCCTACAAAACGTTTTCGAAAAGGATCGTCTCGACTGGATTGCCGTTTATTCTTCCATATCTCCATTTTTATGCAAAATACATCAAATATTTAAATACAAAAGTTGTTTAGTTTTACGAAATTTATAACGTAAAATTATTCTACGATATACAGGGTGTTTAGTTTGCCCGTAACCATCAACATCTTTACATTTTAAAATGGAACACCCTATATATGATCTCATTTTTTAATTTGTCTGGGGATTCTAAGGCAACTTTATACAGGATCATATTCAATTATTTTCATTCGTTTACAAAATATTGACATTTGTTTGAAAATTTTGACATTTTGCTCTCTTCAGAAAAATGCCATTATTTCGGTGAGGGAAAAATGTAACATTATGAAACTTAACATAACGTTAGAAGCATCTCCTACGATGACAATAAACAGATGTAGACTTAAATACGTTAAATACAGAGTGTTCAAGAAATCAGCGTCTTTTTGAAACAATTGAAATGTGAAAATCTTCATTTTTTTCAAATTGAAACATTAATAATTATTATTAATTATCTATTTGTTTGAATAAAGCTTGTAAGTAGTTAAAATTAATGGTTTCAGAGATATTTCGGGGGCTGTTCGGTAAACTTGCCCTTTTATACATCCCCGAAGAAAAAAATCACATTTGATCAGATCGGGTGACCTTGGTGACCAATGCACTGGCCCTCCTCTGCCAATCCATTTATCACGAAGTGCATTATTTAGATGCTTTCGGACGTTCCTAGAGAAATGGAACGGTGCCCCATCTTGCTGCAACCACAAATTCCTTGTCATATTAAGAGGAAGGGTGTCTAGAAGATCTTCTAATTCATTCTTTAGGAACGCTCGGCTATGGCTTATTCCTAATTGTGATTCAATTTTTCTTGTACTAGTATGGGGATCTTCGACTGACATAGCAAGTACTGCAAATTGATTATTTTCATTTGTGACTGGTTTGGCCCCGTTTATATTCTGCATGTCCAGTTGCTTCAAATCGATCTCGAAGTCTTTCAAAGACTAAAGATTCTGGATCTCACTTTATATCAATTACGTTGAGGTACCTTCATATTATAAATATAAGTACAAATTTAAATTGCACGTAGATTTACAAAAATGTCAGCACAGCAGATAAATAGTAAGGAAAGTTTGAAATATACAGTGTGGAACAGCCAAATGGAATAAATTCGATAACAAATAAATGAGGGTGTATTGGGAAAAACTCTTGGACACGTCGATTTATATTTTTAAATGCGCATTTTTTTCAAAAAAAAAAAATTATACAGGGTGTGTCATGTGACAGTGTCCAATACTAACTTTCTTGTTTTAAATGGAAACCCCTGCATATTATTTATTTTTTTGGGTTCTTCAGAAAATTCTAGACATAATTCATGCACAATGTCCCATACCTATCTTCAACTGTTTCGGAAATATTAAGTGTTTTCAGATTTATTACGAAAATTAACATTAAAAAAAGAAAATTATTTTATTTCACAAATTCGCTACATTACACTAAAAATCTATTTCCCATTTAGCTCTTGATATTGATAAAGTAAGCAAAAACCATTGCTGCGTTCCTTTTTACTGATATGAAATTAAAAAAATACAAAGACCGTTTTGTTTATTTTCGTAAAAACTCATAGCCTTAGCAACATGTTGTCTGCCTGCATGACAGTAGTGATCGGTGTCAGTGCTATTGTCGTTTGAATTTCGTTAACTGTACGTAATAATATCAGAAAAATGGTACATTTAACAGAAATGCACAAAATAACGATTGGTTATGGAGATAACACACGGACACAAATGGAAGTTTCTCGCTTATTTCACGAAAGATTTCCAAATTTGCCGCCTGTATCCCAAGGAACAATTAGCAAAATAGAAAAACAGTTTTGCGAGCTTGGTCATGTAAGACATATTAAAAAAAGTAGCTGCCAATGCAGTAAGTGATGATACGAAATTGGATATTATGCTTGAGTTTCAAGAAAACCCACATCATTCTGGTCGAAAAGCAGCCCCACTGTTCAACATTAGCCACACATCAATTTTTCGAGTATTAAAGGAAAGTAAAATGCATCCCTATAAAATGATGCCAACTCAGGAGCTCATGGAAGACGATTTCGATAGGAGAATGTATTTTTATGAACAGATGATGGCAATGGTCGATAACAATGTGATCCAATTAGAAGATATTTTATTTTCTGATGAGAGCACATTTATACTTCACGGCCATGTTAATCGTCAAAATTGCCGCTATTGGTCTAATGAGAATCCTCACTGGATGAGAGAGGAACATACGCAATATCCTGAAAAAGTTCATGTTTGGGCAGGAATTGTTGGAAATCACATCGTTCATTGATGGTAACTTGAATGGAGATAAATATTTAGAACTGCTCCAAAATAATGTCGTGCCAACTTTCGCAAACTTATATCCTAATCCAGCAAACCCACAAGTTCCTGCCAATACAGTATGGTTTCAGCAAGATGGAGCACCGCCCCATTTCCAAATCAATGTCCGGCAGTACCTGAACCAAATTCTTCCAAATCGGTGGATAGGGAGGCGCGGATCGATAGAATGGCCAGCATGATCTCCTGATCTGACGCCATTAGACTACTTTTCGTGGGGATATGTCAAAAGTCTTGTATACAAAACTAAACCCCTCAACTTCGATGACTTAAAAAGACGAATCACGCTTGCGATTAGATCAGTCACGCCTGAGATGTTGAGTAATGTTAGAAGACATTTCTATACCAGATTAGCATGTTGCCAAGACGTTCGCGGAGAGCATTTTGAATATTTACTACATTGACATTAATGTTTTTGTTTTTTTTTTACATTATTAAGAAATAATCAGTATTACTTATTAGGTTTTTAGTTTATTTTTAGCGAATTTGTGAAATAAAATAATTTTCTTTTTTTTAATGTTAATTTTCGTAATAAATCTGAAAACACTTAATATTTCCGAAACAGTTGAAGATTGGTATGGGACATTGTGCATGAATTATGTCTAGAATTTTCTGAAGAACCCAAAAAATAAATAATATTCAGGGGTTTCCATTTAAAATAAGAAAGTTGGTATTGGCCACTGTCACATGACACACCCTGTATAATTTTTTTGTTTTTTGAAAAAAATGCGCATTTAAAAATACAAATCGACGTGTCCAAGCGTTTTTCCCAATACACCCTCATTTATTTGTTAACGAATTTATTCCATTTGGCTGTTCCACACTGTATATAAAACCATTAATTTTAACTACATACATGCTTTATTCAAACTAATAGATAATTAAATTTCGCTTTCAACTAACCTATAAAAATATAAATTTTGAAATTTCAATTGTTTCAAAAAGACACTGATTTCTAGAACACTCTGTATAACGTAATTAAGTCTACATCTGTTTATTGTCATCATAGGATATGCTTCTAACGTTATGTTAAGTTTCATAATGTTACATTTTTCCCTTACCGAAATAATGGCATTTTTTCTGATGAGAGCAAAATGTCAAAATTTTCAAACAAATGTCAATATCTTGTAAACTAATGAAAATAATTGAATATGATCCTATATAAAGTTGCCTTAAAATCCCCTAGGCAATTCAAAAATGTAATCATATATAGGGTGTTCCATTTAAAAATGTAAAGATACTGATGGTTACGGGCAAACTAAACACCCTGTATATCGTAGAATAATTTTACGTTATAAATTTCGTAAAACTAAACAACTTTTGTATTAAAATATTTGATGTATTCTGTATAAAAATGGAGATATGGAAGAATATCGCATTATTGTTACACCCTGTATGTAGTTCTTCATCTACACGTCGATTTGGACATGATTGAAAAATTTTTTTGGGATTGACATCAAAATAGTAATCATAATTGATTCTCCGGATGATGAGGGTGGAACAATAATTGAGAATTATTATTCGACGTTACTGACAATTCGACGAGACAAAATTATGGAGAGAAAACGTGGAAAGTTGTCCAAAAGTGTCTTGTTTTTGTAGGACAATGAGGGCTTCCACGCTTCCGATTTTCAAATTTGCAAACATTAAAACAAAAATGGATAGATGAAGAATCAGAACAGTTCAGAATAATTACACGAGAATATAACAAATCAATTGGAAAAAAAGGAAAAAAAGAGCTCTGTAAAGGGATCACAAAAGAATAATCCAAGAATAAACATAATACGCTCAATTAGAGTTTAAATTTAAAAAAAAAAGGAGGAAACAGTTGAATGTTTGGATAAGGAAAGATAACATTGTAATGAGTTGCGCTGATGAGAGCTAGGAGGTCGAAACCACATCGTAGATCTATTTTCATTGCATTCGTTCGCAGGGTGATTTCCAATATACCATAAGCGCCTATTACAGGCATTTTCCCGACATTTTCAAAGATTGTAACGTAAAGGGTTTCCCAATAAGAATGATATGATTTTTGTAATGATGGTAATAAAGTTATACCTGTCACTAGAACCCTTCTGTGTTCGTCATTCGTCGGATCGCCAAAATGCCAGAACTGTTGAGATTATTGCTGCTGTAAGAGCTAGTGTTGCAGAAGATCCGAATTTATCAATTCCTCGCCGTGCTCAAGAGTTAGGACTTAAAAAAACAACAACGAAGGCCACAAACACTTGATGCTTTGAGATTGAACATTGAACGCTGCATTCGTGAGATATAAAAAGTGTGGTTATATCTGCAATCATTTCTACTTTATTTCATTTTAAAATCATATCGTTCTTATTGGAAAACCCTGTATATACTGACCGGTTTATACAGGGTATACTTTATTCAAATTAAAACAAAAATTGATACAATACAGAAGTTAATTTTTTTTTTAATCTAGTTACCATTTTTAAACCGACTATACACACCTTCTTTTATCGATTACGTAACTTCCTACAGGTAATCGAGAGTTTTTAGTACACCCCTTGAGGCAAGTACCTTTTATGTTCCAAGTCCTCTGCTTCCTTTTTTTTTTTTTTTAATTTATTCTCGTGTAGCCGTTCTGAAAGTTATAATCCTCGTTTACGTATTGGATATTCTAACCAAATAAAAAAAAGAAAAGGAACGAGAATACTGAAAATGTAAAGCTGGATTAAAGCGGAGACCGGTTTATACCCTACGAAAAAGAGGGAGGCGAAAAAAAAACACCAATAAAATATTTTCCAGATGTTTAATCCCTCTCATATTTTATTTCTTCAACTTTATTTCGTCGGAAAGCAGTGTTTTAATTATTCCAAGTTCTGTTTCGAAAGCTACATTTCTACAGGGTGGGGCACTACAGTCGCCTTGGTTGAGAAGTTTTATTATATACAAATTTTCACCATAAACTTAATGAAACAATATGTTGTATGCAATACTGGTCATTACTTATACTGGTCATTATTCATACTGGTCATTATTTATACTGGCCATTATTCATATTGGTCATTATCCATACTGGTCAAAATTTTTTGTGCATAATTATCGATTAAAACACTAAATTGACTTTTACAAAGAGACTAATGTTAGATACAGGGTGTTCTATTTAACATAAGCAAGTTATTGAGCATGAATGGTATCCATAGTTAGAGGTAACTTTATTTTAGCATTAGATGTAATGGTAAAATTTGATATGTGAGGTGAATGTGGTGGCCCACCCTGTATATACGTGTATATTTTTTTAAAGTAGCATATTGAAACTATTTTAACCGCATTACCACGATAGGCGTTAAAAAAGGATTTCCTTTCAACCAGCGAACCGTTTCCGAGCTTAATCATTCTTGAATTATGGTCCTGTAGCAGAAACCGTGGCATTTCAAGCGTTACTTTCCCCAAAGTAAGTAGACTGGGGTGGCAGGACGAATTCGACAAAATACCGCTTTTCCTTCACTTCACGCATAACTGAATACCATCTCGGAGTAATTATCTGGTAGACATTTCACCGAGACGCTTCTCTTGAGCAGCAGCAGCAGCATCGTCAAATTGTAAAACTCGATTTTCGTTAAGTGACAATGGTAGATAGATAGATAGGCAGATAGAGAGAGAGAGACTATATACCGTGCAATGTATAAGAGATTAAGATTGCGAAAGGAAGCATTTGTTTCGTATACATAAATTTCCTCCATTTATTCTTATCACGATCTAGTAATCGTCGCTTTCTCTCCCCATGTCTTCATCGGTCTTCCTCTGCAGCTTTTTCTTCGATTTTATGTTTCCCATATTAGTTTAGTTTAGGAGTTCATGTCCGAATCATCTCAATTGGCACAATGACCAGAGGTTTCACCCACGACCATGACCATTGAAACGTACCCACCTCCTCAACCCATTTATCACAAGATTTCTTCTTAGGGTGTTTTCATCTGATGCAAATACTGCTACGTCATCACAAAATGGGGAAATACAACAAAACTGAGCTTAGCGTCCTAGAAAACTGTGGCTTTCACCTTCCCCGCAAAAAAAAAATTGTGTTTTGCCTTCTTGACCGGTGGAGAATCCTTACGAACCCGTGCATGGACTCTTGTTTGGTGAAAATGTATCCAAATCTAAACCCCACCTACAATTCTATTTAAGGAGATTTCATTTTGATTCCACAATTTTTTTTATCGAAATCCACTATCCTCGCTATTTGCTTCGTTTCCACATCTTCTTCCACTTTTAGAAAAAGTTGCCTTAAGAGAATGAAATTTGATTCCAGTGGAAGTTTTGGAATGGAAAATGAGAAGGCCGTTGAGGCTTCTTGCCAAAATTTCTGTATCAAACGATACAGCCAAACATAGAATTGATGACATGGCTATTGATTTGAAAAATCAACTGGTGCAAAAGCTAAAGAACTCCCAAAAAATCTTGAAACAACAACTACAGCAGTCGATATATTTTCCGCTCTTCAAACATTTTTAGAAGCTAATGACGTTCTCTGGGAGAAAGTTATTGGAATATGTACTGATGGAGCTCAAGCGATGACAGGTTGCCGATCAAGATTTCTTGAATTGGATAAGAAAAAGAAACCTAAAATAATTGGATCCAATTCTATCATCCACAGACAAGTTTTGACTTGCCAGAGTCTCCCTAAATCACTTAACACTGCTTTGAACTTAGCAGTTAAAGTAGTGAATCACGTCAAATCTAGTGCTTTGAACACCAGACTTTTTCGAGTGTTGTGTCAAGAAGTTCAAGTGAAGGACTGTACAAGAAATTTACAGATGACAAATTTATCTTTTACCTAGCATATTTGTCAGATTTTTCGAAACAATCTTCTTTGACCCAAAGCTACAAATTCAGAGAAGTATTTTGAAGAACTGTGATTCAATTAAAGAGTTTTACTGAGAAATTGGCTCTTTGGCAAGGCCCCCTGCAGAATTCGGAGCCGAACTTTTCTCCCTTTCCAAAATTAAACAACCTTCTCGATGATACCCAAAGTCTTCCAGAAGATCTAGCAAATGAAATGAAGGACCTCATATCTGAGCAGAAACTGTACAACGATCTTCTTTTTCTGACCCAACAAATATCGAGGACGCAGATGGATTTAAAGTAGGCATTCTTCTTGTCAATTCCACTTCAATTTCATAGTTCTATTTATTGACAGAAATCACTTGCCCTTATTTTACAGCAAACTACACGATAATATGTTTAAAATTTCTCCATAGGTGGCTCCACTTTAAATCATAAAATTGCCCCAGATACACACTTACCCCACCTTACCTTACTGCCTTCTTTTGACAATTTTTAAGGTTTCGGGTACTGAACTCAGCAATGTAATATCTATCTCCTAGTTTAGCAGTAGCCTTTGTCTCTCCTATAATGTGATCATGGCCTGCTGCCTTCACTTTCTGATTTGATTTCTGATGGACTTGGTCTTGTATGCTGGGCTTCCTTCATTTTCCTCCCAAAATCTCCTCACATCAATTCAACTTTTGTCTCCATATGCTTGTCTTCAATCAAGCTAATTTTCTTTTGTTTTGATTAATTTTTTTGGTACCACAGAGGGTGACGATAACTCGACATGTCAACTTTTGCTCCTGAAGACGTCACTTAGATTAGTGATGAAACGTCATCACGTTAGTAAATCATTTTATTTTAAATTATTTATTAAACGAACATTCTTCTATAATACCTTCCTGTTTTTTTATTGTGTATTTGCCCCGAATAGATCAGAGTACGAAACATTCCATCGCATACCTTCGTATAGAATATTAATAAATACTGTCCGAACAATTTCCGGCCTCAATATCGTATCTGGCTTTAGAAAGTCATGCTCTTCTCGTGTATTCGGTATTTTGGATGTCCGGGGGAACCACACGCTGCAAAATTGAGAAACTCCCTACTGTAGACTGCGGTGGTATCGATGTTGTACGCTAGGATCGGTGTATACCCGATTATTATCTTTACGGGAGGGTTAGTTTCGTCCCTTCATTATATTTCATCCTCTCTCGAATTTACTGCTTGCTGTTATAGAGTTTGGCGTCCTCCTGTTCAGCGTTACCTCTTTAGTAGGCAATAAATATTAAATTAGAATATCACGTGTGAAGTTATGCGGTTATGGTTTCGGGGGGGAAATACCCTCTCCCACCTCCCACCCCACCAGATCATGTTAGTGTAATAATGGTGAGAGAGAATGAAATGAATGTTTTATATTTCCTTTTTTCCTTTGTCGACATACAAAAGAAACAACGGTTCTCAATTAAATTTCAACATTCTCTTCGTTTAAATATCTAAAACGCAGTTATATTTAGAATTTCCTTTGATTCCATCAAAATGTTAAAAAAAGGAAAACGTCAAGTCGGGAGTTACAAATAAAGAGAGAAACATCACTTGGATCTCATTAAAAAAAAATCGCTTTTAACATGGCAACTTCAACGCCTACTTCTTCAAGTTTTTTTCTTTTTTTCCCTTTTTTTCCCCCACTCATATTCTACAATACTTTGCGGTTAGATTTTTAATTATCATATCATGTACATAGACCGTTAAATTTTTCGAAGCAATCATATTAAGAAAGGGATCATTGTAAAAGTTCCTTTTATAGCGTGTTCGATTCATTTCTATCATTTCTAAAGACGTTGCGTGTGACAACTGTTCTCCCGGTTGCTTTTTAGACTTTTTCCTGTCGTAGTTTTTTACGGGTCACGCGAACGTTAATCAGGAACTATCAAATAAATATATTTCGGGCACTTGAATCAATTGAATATGCTTTGTTAGTACATCCGAATAATAGTATATTATTATTATATTATCAACGAGATACGAGTATGAGAATTACAATACGAGGCGTAGCCGAGTATTGTAATGCATACGAGTGTCTGTATAAACCGGCCAGTATACTAATTCGATGATCACCAAAACGGCAAGAGGTACAAAGTCGGTTAAATTGGGGCAAAGTTGCGTCTTTTTCTTAAAGCGTTTCGTCTCGGTTTGACCACCGTCAACTTGACCGCCATATTTAGATCTTGGCATCACTAAATAGATCAATTTTTTCCTGATATATTTTTTTTAAATGACTATAAATGCAGAAAATGTTAAAAAATAACAATGCTAAGAAAAATATGGTGTGCTGTGACGACAAAAACAAAACGTTTTGACATATCTACACATCGAATACACGTTTCGCACGCTTTAATCGTCGGCGATAGCGAAAGACGTTTAGAATGGTGTCAGTGACTTAGCATCATCAACAGAGACAGCAATCTTTTAAATAACATTATTTGGACGGATGAAATATGGTTTCAGCATGATGGTGCACCAGCCACGATGCAAGGGCGGTTTGTGATCATCTAAATTCTAAACGAACAATTTCTAAATCAGCGGAGTAGTACATTGCCTTGCAAGGTCACCGAATCTCTCGCCACTGCTCAATTAGCTGGATATTAAAAGTTATTAATATGAGTGTTCCATAAATAAGATCCATAAATCTCCGTTTGTTTTTGTTCGTCACAGCACACCAGTTTTATTTTTAACATTTTCTGCGTTTATAGCCATTTAAATTTCTTTAATGAGGATGCGTATCAGAAAAAATTGATCTAGTTAATAACGCCAAGATCTAATACGGCGGTCATAAGACAAAATAAAGTTGACGGTGGTCAAACCGAGACGAAACGCTTTCAGAAAAATCTAACAACACCTTCGTACAGGGCCGCTGCGTGCACTGCACAAGGGCGGCATTTCGAAAGGAAAACAAAACATTGTCATAATTTGCATGTCTACAATTGTACAATGGGCGGCCTAATCGATATTGCACGCGGGCGTTCAAACAGTTTGCGGCGGACCTGCTTTCGTAGAGAGCTTAAAAAAAGCGATTGTAGAATTAATCAATTTAACCGACTTTGTATCTCTTACCGTTTTTCAGATCCCAATCGTGACCCTCGAATATGTAACAGTCTGTGTACGTTAGAATCTTTGAAAATGTCGAGAAAATGCTTGTAATAGTATATTGGAAATCACCCTGCGAACGAATGCAATGAAAATAGATCTACTACGTAGTTTCGACCTCCTAGGTCTCATCAGCGCAACTCAATAATGTTCTCATTACCATATTATTTTTCCTTATCTAAAAATTCTACTGTTTTTCTCCTTTTTTCTTAATTTAAACTCTAATTAAGCGTAACTATTGTGTTTATTCTTGGATTATTCTTTTGTGATCCTTTACAATCTTTTCTTCCTTTCAATTTATTTGTTATATTCTTGTCTAATTCTTCTAAACTATTCTGATTCTTCAATTATATCCGTTTTGGTTCCAATTTCCTGAATTGCCCTATGGGATACAGACGATGTTTGTAAAATTTGAAAATCCTAAGGCTTCCACGGCCCGAGTAAATGTTATGAGGGCTTCCGGGTTTTAACCGCGTAAGCCCTCAACAAAAACAAAACACTTCTAGACAACTTTCCACGTCCTCTCTCCATAATTTTGTCTCCATCGAATAATAATTCTCAATTATTGTTCCACCCTCATCATCGAGAGAATCAATCATGATTACTACTAAAAAACTGAAGCAAGAACTTTTTCCTAGACGAGATAACAAAGGAGATGACTATTTTATTTCAATTTTTGAGCAAGTTCCTATTAAATAAATTAAACTCAATTTAATCGTCGACATTTCCAACCCACGATTTCCTCCTCCTCCTCCTTCGACATATTATTTTATTTGTATTACACGAACGAGATCAAACAAGTTTCAGCCTCGATAAAAACAAGAAAAACAAGCACGCTTATATAACGTAGAAGAATTAATTCCATTTTGCGATAGTGACATTTTCATAAGAGATATTTTCCTTTCGCAAGGCAATTTCAACGAAAATATCGACGTGTATAATTCGATTTTCATACCCGATATTAAAGCTCGATACAACACAAAAACACGGCCTGTTTTTCCAAGTAAGTATATATATTTCGTTTATCTTAGACGTTCCCCCATCTTTGATAAAATACAAAGAAAATATTTCGCGTTTCCTTTGAGAATTCGTTAGTAAATTAGCGAAGTTTCGGATCAGTTAAGAATTTTATTTATAAATCAAGTTTATCTTTATTATGTATTATATTTATAATAAAAATTTAGCAGCGCCATCTACTTGATATATTTCAACCGGCATCGATTTCATTGTTAATATCATTTTTATTTTCGCCCGAATATAGACGATATTAAAAGCTGATAAAACAAAGCATGTTCGCCAATATCAAAAAAAAAAAACAAAACACTGCCGATTAGCAAATGGGAATACCTGATACTGCGTTGTCATTCGTTTTAGCCGAGGAATAAAAGATCCAGACCCGTATTAAGGAGGGGATTACCCCATTAAAACCCATGTTTACCAAATAACTTAAAAACAACATCTAAGTAGAACAATTCCGAACCCGCCTCTGTACATATTCCGATAACAAAGTGCTGGTACATCGAATTGAAAGCTATATATCCCCTCCAGGTGGGAACGTTAATATTCGCATTTTTTTTTTTTTTTTTATCGGATGATGAACTTCAATCCCACGCTGTTTCGTAGAGGTGAGTACTTTGTTTTGTTTTTTTGAAATCTTCGTACCTCTATCAATATTAGGTAGGTGTGTATGCCTCTCGATGAGGGGAGGCGTTTATTGGCTGACGATAAAAGGGGGGAAAGGGGTTGGGAAAAAAAAGCAAAACAAAAGCTACGCAATACGAATGGTATTCACTTATCTCACTCAATCTACATATTTGACATATTTTCGTGAAATACGAGTTAGGTCTCTAGATATATAATATGAAAAATTCCCGGGCATTGTTGAATGTTATTAAATAATCATATTACCCTTTTTTTTCCCTCTGTAGTGTTAAAGTAGTAAATATACACAGAAAATATATCTACTTTATAGGGTCGATAAAAGAAAGTTTTTATTTGTTCTTAACAGGGATAGATAGATAACCCCAGAAAAGAATGTATATGTGACCCATTTATTTTATCTTCCTTTTCGTGGTAGTCGTTTCTATGATTTATTTTTCGGACGTTTTTTTTTCTGTTTTAAAAATAAATACATTGCCCAAAAAAAGATGGAGAAAGAAAGTCAAAATTTCATAATTATCAAATGGATTTGACGTTTCAATGCTACAGATAAAACATCGCTTTGATTACTCGTTCGGTTCCGAGTAATCGAACATTGTGCTGTGTAATTTACGAGCTCTCAGTCCTTAAAATCACATTTAAATGCTAAATATGTTTGCAAGTTTGATCGTGGATAGGTAAAAAAGAGTTTCTCATTAAGAGCGACGCATTTTGTTTTGAACATTTCTCGAATAGGAGTGAAGTTGGCTTCGCAATTCCGATCAAAACCTGTCATTTCACGATTCGATTTGCGTGCGTAAAAAGTCACTTTAAGCACGAGTGCGTAAAAGTAAAGTTGGTACTTACTGGAACTTGATTAATTCAGTGACATTTTAAAATCATAAATCCCTAACCTGAATAATATATGGTCATAAACAATAACGTATTTAACAATATGTATTATTATTATTATAGTTCTCGTACAAAAAATATTGTACAAACTTCGTGCGTAAAACATTTCGCGAATTCGTGTCCATAAAGCGCTCGCCTCCGGCTCGCGCTTTAAACTGGTCACTCATTCGCGAAATATGATTTCACGCACTTGGTTCGTAAATAACTATTGAATGGATGTTGTGAACATCTGTTCGACAGAGTTATTTATTAATTCACTATATTTTATGAGGATTTCTACCTGATTTGGACAACTTATGGTCGTTTACTTCATTTTCTTTTAGCTGGCCTGATCTCGAAATTTAGTTAAATTCTCATTATCATTAATTTGTATTTTACATTTAAGAAATGCATTTATTATTTCATATTTTTTAATAGGTAAAATGGAAACCCAAGGAAAAAGAATATGAAGCTCCAATTATTCTTTGGAGGAGAAAAATTCATTAATTATTCAATGCTTTATCTCCAGCTAACATTTAAATGATCATTTCTAATGTACCGGGTGTCCAATTTTCGATGGTTTTGGGGGGTATCTCACTTATTCGTAAAGATAGAGAGTTGCGGTTTTCGCATTACTGTGCTACTTTTTTGTGAAACGAAAGATGCCGTGAACAAAATTTTCATAGCTCACTTCGTTTTCGAGTTACAGGGTGATTTTGAAAATATTGCATTTTGGAACCCCCCTCGTACCTCAGTTATCGTTTAACTTATCGAAAAGGTAAAAAATATTTTTTATGCAGTTTTTTTACGTAGACTCCAGTGGCGTAGATAGATTTCCGCTGAAGACTGTAATTTTTTAGATATTAATCAAAGTTATGTTTTTTATTTATTTTTTTGTTTTTGGTTAAGCTTTTTACAAGCTTTTCAAAAATATATATCACTTTAGATATATTTGCATTTGACTGAAAATTCTAATTAATAACTACATTCTGACACTATTCTGACATAAACCACCTAAAACTCGTAAATTAACATAAGACGCAGTTGTTTTTTTTATTCGCCATGGCCTACTAACAAAAAAATTATATTTTTAATTTAAAATGCAAATATATCTAAAGTGTGATATATTTTTGAAAAGCTTGTAAAAAGCTTAACCAAATCGACAAAAAATTATAGGGTGTCCTATTTAAAAAAAACATAACTTTGACTAATATCTCAGAAATTACAGTCTTCAGCGGAAATCTATCTACGCCACTGGAGTCTACGTAAAAAACTGCATAAAAAATATTTTTTACCTTTTCGATAAGCTAAACGATAACTGAGATACGAGGGAGGTTCCAAAATGCAATGTTTTCAAAATCACCCTGTATCTCGAAAACGAAGTGAGTTATGAAAATTTTGTTCACGGCATCTTTCGTTTCACAAAAAAGTAGCACAGTAATGCGAAAACCGCAACTCTCTATCTTTACGAATAAGTGAGATACCCCCAAAACTATCGAAAATTGGACACCCGGTATACTCGTCGAGGAATTCCATGAAATACAAAATTTGTGTGCTCGAGTCATGGAAAATATAGGGTCCAGCGTATTCAATCGTGTCGACATTTGAACGATATCATATTCCATAAATAATTGCATCGATTATGCTTTCATTTGAAATAAAAATCATTTCCATAATTAACCCACAAGTCTTTTAATTGGAAAAAACAAAATGCGTCGCTCTTAATGAAAAACTTTAGATTTAAGATTGAAATGTTAAATCTGGACAATTACTGGCATGTAGATGTCAATTATTATAGATAATCGTGCGTATTTAAATGTCAAATATTAAGATAAGTTTGACGTTTAAATGTCAAATATAGATAAGTTTGACGTTTAAATGTCAAATAAACACTTTTTTGACATTTAAATATTCAATATTGATAATATTTGTAATAATTTCATATTCAAATGTCAAATATTGACAATATTTAACGTTTGTATTTGCAATATGGATAGGTTTGACGTGAAAATTATCAAATATCCACAAACTTGACATTTAAATGTCAAATATTTGACATTTATTATTCAAATAATGGACATCCTTGACATTTAAGTTGGGCTGCTCTGTGATACTTCCTTTCTGAATTTAGTTTTCTGAAGTTCCACGGTCTTACGATGGCCGACTGATGCTAGCACAATTCCTAACAGGACGATACCTCCCACAGTTTAAACATATATTTGACATTTTTAGGTATAGATAAGTTTGACGTTTAAATATCAAATATGTGCCATTCATGACATTTAAATGTCAAATAAACACTTTTTTGACATTTAAATAATCAATATTGATCATATTTGACATTTAGATCCCGTACAAAGACAATCTTTGATATTCAAATGTCAAATATTGACAATACTTAACGTTTGTATCTGCAATATTGATAGGTTTGACGTGAAAACTATCAAATATTCACGAACTTGACATTTAAATGTCAAATATTTGACATTTATTATTCAAATGGGCTGATCTGTGGGACTTCCTTTCTGAATTGAATTTGGTTGAATTTGGTTTTCTGGAGTTCCACAAAAAATCGTTAAAAAGTGCACAAAAGCAACGTCTTAAGATGGTCGACAGACGCTAGTGCGAACAAAGAAATGAGACCATTGTTTTACTAGTAAAGAAATGAATTATTTCAATTTATTTGATAACTAACACACAAGTCTTTTAATTGAAAAAAAATCAAATTGCATCGCTCTTAAAGAAAAGCTTTATATTTCAATAAGATTAATATCTCAAAACTGGACAATTACTGACATTTAGATGTCAACTATAGACAATCGTGCGCATTTAAATGTCAAATATAGATAAGTTTGACGTTTAGATGTCAAATATAGATAAAGTTTAACGTTTAAATGTCAAATATAGATAAGTTTGACGTTTAAATGTCAAATAGATACACTTTTTTTGAATGTCAAACATGTGCCCTTGTTGATTTAAATATTCAATATTCATAATATTTGTAATAATTTCATATTAAAATGTCAAATATTGACAATATTTAACGTTTGTATCTACGATATGGATAGGTTTGTCATGAAAATTATCAAATATTCACGAACTTGACATTTAAATGTCAAATATTTGACATTTATTATTCAAATGAGCTGATCTGTGGGACTTCCTTTCTGAATTGAATTTGGTTTTCTGGAGTTCCACAAAAATTCGTCAGGAAGTGCGCAAAAGCAACGTCTTAAGATGGTCGACAGACGCTAGTGCGAACAAAGAAATGAGACCATTGTTTTACTAGTAAAGAAATGAATTATTTCAATTTATTTGATAACTAACACACAAGTCGTTTAATTGAAAAAAAAATCAAATTGCATCGCTCTTAAAGAAAAGCTTTATATTTCAATAAGATTAAAATCTCAAATCTGGACAATTACTGACATTTAGATGTCAACTATAGACAATTGTGCACATTTAAATGTCAAATATATGTAGATAAGTTTGACGTTTAAATGTCAAATATAGATAAGTTTGACGTTTATATGTCAAATATAGATAAAGTTTAACGTTTAAATGTCAAATATAGATAAGTTTGACGTCTAAATGTCAAATATGTGCCATTCTTGGCCTTTAAACGACAAATAAACACTTTTTTGCCATTTAAATATTCAATATTGATAATATTTGACATTTAGATTCCGTACAAAGACAATCTTTGATATTCAAATGTCAAATATTGACAATACTGATATGGACAGGTTTGACGTGTAAGTTATTAAATATACACGAACTCGACATTAGATGTCAAATACGGCATAATTCCACAAAAAATCGACAGGAAATGCGCAAAAGCAACGTCTTAAGATGGCCGACAGACGCTAGCACAATACTAATTCGTAGCAGAATGATACCACCCACAGTATAAAAAATATTTGACATTTAAAGTGAATTTTTTTTTTATGTGTGGTGGGTGCTTAGTTGCAGTGACTCCGTAAGCTGTATCGCTTGTCTGGCTATCACTGCAACTCTCGCGGTGTAGTTCGCGTGTGTAAGTAGTGTTCAATGGCTTTGTGACAGCACCATATCGCCTTTTATGATGCCGCGCTGTTAATCACTTTGCTCCCAACAGCGAATGGCAAGCCGATCCGGGATTAAACTCTCTGAAAAAATGTCACCGTCCCTCCAGAGAATTGAACCCCGGCACCTATCGTCCTCCCACAACGATAGTCAGCCGCCTAACCACTGCGGCCATCGACCCGTTTATATTAATAGTTTTAACGTTTAAATGTCAAACTTTTACGAGTTTGACTTTTCAATGTCAAATCTGAATAATTTTGACGTTCAAGTGTCAAAAACGTACAAGTTTAACGTTTAAATGTCAAATATACAGCCTGTTTAAGATTTAAATACGAAATCTAAACAATCTTTGGCATTTATATGTGACATACAAACATAAGTTAAAACAAGATATTAATTCGATCCTAAAATGTCAACAATTCAAAAGCTATCTTAACTTTATTAGTGGTAAACTTTTAAAATATACTGCAGCGCCAACTATTCAGATATTTTTCAGTTAACTGCGACTTTATTTGGCACTGATGACAGATGTGTCCTCAAACTTTTCGACACAAAACACAGAAATGTATTTCAATGTTTTGCTAGTTACAAAGGATTTGGAGCTTCCCGGAATATCATTTCTCTCTCTACATGCACATATTTGTATGTATGTATGTAGTATATAGAATCCTACTACGATTACAATCTCGAATTTATGAGCGAGCTCTATCAACGTAAGATACCCCCTTAACAACATGTGCTATGTCTCTGGGTGTGTGGGAAGTTGGTAATTTGCCGAAACAACGAGATTATTACGTTTGATATTGCCGAGCAAGAATATTGTGTTTATTTGCGCCCGGTTAAAGCAGATATTCTAACTACTCAGAGACTCGTGGATATTACGTTAGGTATGTGTTTCTTGCTTAAATTAGGGCGGAATTTAGGTTCGTCGCTTTGTGAGTAATGAATAAGTACTAATTATTATAATTAACATCTCGAATTTAACATAGAATAACTAAAATTTTGGCTTAAAGAGAATACTAATGATCACGAATCCTGAGCTCCTTTGTCTTCGTTTGCATTTTAAAGTCTATTTGATCCTATACTCGTTTATCCCCTGGCTTGCGAAATTATTGAAGAACTACAATAAAATTTAATAAAAGAACATACTAGAGCAGGGAAAAATCCAATAAAGCTACGCTCGTGTACCTTTGATCATCGCCCTTCTCCTGTCGTCATTTAATAATATATTTCATACGGTTGTTTATCACGTATCTGTGCGTGTAGTTTCACTAACGTGTCGTTCTACAAATTGATTTTCTTGCAGTTAGATTGCGTGCGGTGTCATCGCGAGTTACTACAGGTATTCCAACCCTACAGGGAGTAATAAAGGGCTATTATTAGAGATAAACGCGGTGAATTAAGGCGATCATAGCACGTAGTAGTTTTTTTCTTCTGTTTACCGCGATATAGATGGCGTAATAGAAAAAAAGTCGTGTAAATATTGCGCAAAATTCTAGCAATAACATTCAGAATTTTCCTGTTTTGTTTGGCGACCGATGGTACCGCTTTCCACCCCCTCCAATAGAGGAGGGAGTAAGTTTAAAATTCGTTATAGTCGTTATACAGGGTTTCCACGGCCAAGTGGGACATAGGGAGAATACATGTAAAATCGGTTTTCGGTGACTATTATCTCCCTAATACTACTTCATCCAAATTTAAGTGCCGGATATTATAACTGGGTTAACAACGAACATTTCCACAATCATAGTACAAAGAAAGTCATTTTAATAAAGCCAAAAAAATTATTATCTTTAAACCTATTGTACGTGAATTCCTAATAAGGCTTTTAATACGTCAGTTAGTGCAAGCGGCCGTGGCGCAGACGTTCACGCGACGCCTTAATAATGTAAGACACAGATTGTTTGGGGTTCGAATCCGAGAAATGAATTTTATTTTTTTGCTTTTTTTTAATCTTATTAAGTTTTGTTGTTTATTTTGACAAATGATTCGTCGTTAGTAACAGTTAAAAATCGAATAATATATCACGTGATCATTTTTTTATTGTAAAAATTATTCATTATTTACCTTAATCCTCAAAATATCGATTTTATAGTCTTCAAAATCTCTGATTTTTGTAGTGTTATTGAATTTGTAGCATTATTGTTGGAGATAAAAATTAAAAAATAAAACTAATCTGCCGGGATTCGAACCCTAAACAATCCTTGCATTTGCGTTATTAAGCCGTCGCGCGAACCATTACGCCACGGACGCTTGCACTAACTCACGTATTAAAAGCTTTATTAGGAATTCACGAACAATAGATTTAAAAATAATAATTTTTTGGCTTTATTAAAATGACTTTCTTTGTACTATGATTGTGGAGATGTTCATTGTTAACCCAGTTATAATATGCGGCCGTTAATTTTGAATGAAGTAGTATTAGGGAGATAATATTCACCGAAAACCGATTTTATATGTATTCTGCCTATGTCCCACTTGGCCGTGGGAACCCTGTATAATACATAAGAGGGTGATCAATTTCTAATGCTTGATCTATTCTTATTGTTCTTGTTTAGTAGGGTGATTCCAGCAATATACTACGAAACCCTATTACAGGCATTGCAATCTGTTTATTATATTCCAGAAAATTACGTTTAATAATCCGAATTACTTATCAGTGACAGAAGTAGTAACTGAAGCATTATGAAAGGCGATATAATGCTGTCACAAAGTCATTTCGACACAATTGCACAAACAAAAGCTAGATCTCGAGAATTGCAGTGATAGTCAAACAAGCGATAGGTATAGCGTTAAAAAAAGACTTCGGACTGAGCTCAACCGGCGAAAATATCACATCGTTCACAAAATTCATCGCGCAATTAATACATTTTGAGAGGTGCTCAAACGCTGAAAATGAATCAGTTAATTGCCTGATGTCTCTAGATCACAAAACATCAAAAATTTTCGTTTGGTCACCCACCAGTTAATCGTCATCCGACCTTGAAGTTATACATAACAAAGTTTCCAACGTTTATTATAATTTTCAGGAACCTCGGGGGGTGGTGAAACGCTGAAAATAGGAAAATTTGTTGCTTTAAGCGTCTAGATCGCAAGAAACAATACAATCATCGTTTGACCACCCACCAGTTAATTATCATACGACCTTGAAGGTACACATAGCAAAGTTTCTAACGTTTATTATACTTTTCAGGAACTTTCAGAGATGGACAAACGTTGAAAACAATCAAATTTGTTGATTTAAGCTTCTCGATTGTAAAAAAACAAAAATCATCATTTGACCACCCACCGGTTAATTTTTATTTTAGTTTATCGCAATTTTCACAAACTTTCAGAGGTGACCAAACGCTGAAAATTATAAGGGTTGCTGCCTCATATCTCTAGACCACAAAACAATCGCAGATCATCGTTTGACCTGCCGCCGATTAAGTTTTGTTCGACCTTGAAGTTACACATAACAAAACTTCTAACGTTTTTTATAACTTTCAGGAACTTTCAGAGGGAAACAAACGCTGAAAACAATCAAATTTGTTGATTTAAGCTTCTAGATCGAAAAAAAGTGAAAATCATTGTTTGACCACCCAGAAGTTAATTATCATCCAACCTTAAAGTAACACATAGCAAAGTTTCCAATACTTTTGAGGAACTTTGGGGGGGAGGTGATTCGCTGAAAATAAGAAAATTTGTTGCTTTAAGCGTCTAGAACGTAAGAAACAAAACAATCATCGTTCGACCGCCCACCAGTTAATTGTCATACGACCTTGAAGTTACACATAACAAAGTTTTCAACCTTTATTATACTTTTCAGGAACTTTGGGGGGTGGTGGAACGCTGAAAATAGGAAAATTTGTTGATTCAAGCTTCTAGATCGCAAAAAACTGAAAATCATCGTTTCATCATCCACCAATTAATTTTCATTCAAGCTTGAAGTTAAACATAACAAAGTTTTCAACGTTTATTATACTTTTCAGGAACTTTAGGGAGGAGGGAGGGTGGAGGGAGGGGTGAAATGTTGAAAATATGAAAAGTTGTTGCTTTAAGCGTCTAGAACGCAAAAACAAAACAATCATCGTTCGACCACCCACCGGTTAATTTTTATTTAACCTTGAAGTTACAGAACAGGTAAATTTTCAAAGTTTATCGGAATTTAGACAAACTTTGAGAGGTGACCAAACGCTTAAAATGACAAGGATTGTTGCCTCATATCTCTAGTCTACAAAACAATCAAAATTATCATTTGATCACCTAGCAGTTAAGTTTTATCCGACATTAAAGTCACACACAACAGAATTTTCAAAATTTATTACGTTTCCCAAAGACTTTACGAGACGTTAACATGCTGAAAATGTTCTTGATTAGCTGATGTGCTAGTTTAGACGTACCCAAGAACAAATTGTAACATTTTAAGCGTTTGCCCACCTCTCAGAGTTTGCCTAAAATGCGATAAATGAAAATTCCGATATATCTAACTTCAAGGTCAGATGAAAGTTGACCAGTAAATGCTAAAACGATGGGTTTTCAAATTTTTGTGATCGAGAGACATCAGGTAATAACTGGTATAATTTTCAGCGTTTGATCGCCTCCCAAAGATGAACTTTAAAAATTCAAGGTCAAACGAAAATTTTTTGTTTCATTTTTTTTGTGGCAGCCAAACATGTGTCCAAAATATTGACTTAATGCTCTGAAGAGAAGAGAAATGACGAGTAGAATGGGACACAAAAAAAAATTACCCCCGACAGTTGCTTCACAACAATAACAATGATACTTCGAAAAAAAAAACGAAACAAGAGACTGAGACGATGACAATTGAAGGCGATAAAGATAAAAGAGCGAAGGGAAGGTTCAGAAAAGAAAAAAAAAAAAAAGAGGAACGAAGTTTAAATAAATATACTAATCCTGTTAATTGCTAGTAATGTCGTTACCTCAAGCTAGGTAGGACTAGTTATATGAGATATAAACACACAATTCATATCTTTATTACCCAAAATAAAGATAACAATATCCAACTTAAAGAGGTAGGTATAAAAGACCGTGAGTTAGAAAGAAAATCCCCTTTATTACCGCCTTTTACGGGCAATTTGGAACAGAGAGGGTAGCTAGTTTCTTAAAGCAGCTCTTTATTTTCAAGGAAACAAAAAAAAAATCAAAGAGATGTGTAATTCACCGTTAAGTATACTTACTGCCGAACCCTTGTAATATACTATAAATGAAGATTAACTTAATATGAATGATTTTTTAATAAATTCTAATAAAACCAACCCGAAATTAAAATTAATTATATTTCTCTTTTTACGTAGATTATACCAGCTTGATAACACTTTATTTTAGTTAAAAAAAAAATTGAATTAAAAAAAAACCCTCGTTTCGTATTATAAATGGAAGATTTAATCTATTCGGAGGTTACGAAATTAGGTTTCGCCGACGAAATAAAAAAAAATAGATTAAATTTGTCGAAGCTTTAATTCATCACACACAAAGTAAAGGGTAACATTCTAATTTATATATCCCATTCCGTTTTAAAAAATTAACGAGGACTAATAGGTTTTCGAGATAACAAATTAAAATATCCAATGAGGGGAATTTTCTACAGCTTTGAACTAGAATTTTCCTAATTAAATGTGGGGAAAAATTAATTTTGTAGTTAGCGTGTACGTGACAGCTGTTAAGCTATATCTTTGAATAGAATGCTCTTATACCTACAGAAAAATAAGCGTGTCCTATATATATATATATACAAGAGTAAATACACAGGAATGTAATACATAGTTCATTTTATTTGTGTTTGCTCGCGAAAGCTTTTCCCCGCATTCTTTTTGTAATATTTCAAATTTTATTAAAGTTGCTATCTAGAGTAATACTTTTCCCTTGTTGACACGTAATTTTCTCGTCTGAACAACCACCTTTGTAACCGTAGTGAGTTTATTAAAAAAGTTACGTAGGTCTGTTTCTGTACAAGCCGACAGTTCCACGTGTGTATTTATAAAATTGGATAAATATTCATATCATATTATTGCAGGATATATTTTTAATAAAATTTCGAATTAAGACTCACCGTTAATTAAAGCTTGAGCAGCCGACACCTCCATGAATTTCAATCTTGTTAGAAGTTCATTAGAAAACACTATTCGAATCCAAGATGGCCGATTCATCGCCAAGAGACGCCGATGAAATATCTAGTTTATCTCGCGAAACCGCAACCGAAATTATATCGCGTTTATCACAATTATCACCTCTTAACACACAACTTTTATCCCAGATACGTTTTAAGTAGTAATTCGTCGATTTAAACGCCGAAAAAACGAAATTCTCAACGATATTTTTAAAATTTTCCGAACATAGCGTCACTTTACGAAATTCTCGCTAATAATACCCACAATACCATGGTTATGATGACGCGTAATAAATAAAGTGAAGTTAGCCGCGATAAATAATATACAGGTTTAAATTGGGAATTATACCTGAACGCAATGAATAATAAATTGCGTTTTATTTATACAATAAATTGTACTTAATACGTAATATCTACGTATACATACATATATACGTATAGATAGATACATAATAGATATGTAAATAATGGAGGTCTGTCACGTTGCGTTCGTATATCAATTAAGCGAAATAATTCAATTTCGATGCCTTTATTACGCGAAGTTGGGGGAATTAATTGTCGGGTACAATTCGTATTATAAGTGTTTGTTGTACAATTCCAAAATGTTATTCTCCATTAAAGTTTATATTATATTATCGATTCCTAATATTGCCTCGTACTATAGCTTTTGAGTTTATAACAGGTTGGCCAATTTAAAAAAGAAAACTAAAACTCGATCAATATTTGGTTCAAAATTGACAACTTATATATACTTAATTATTGTTTAAATTAATGTTTTGGAACTGGTATTCTTATTATTATGCAGCAAATACAAGAATAATTTAATATTTCATATAATAATGACATTGACACTAATGACGTTTGTAAATAAACACAGGGGGTTTCGAAAGTACGAATTTTTTCGTCGCCCATATTGGAGTACGCAATTTTGACATAAACGTCAAGCTTACGTCAAATTTAAGCATTTGACGTAAGCGTGCATTATAAAGGAATGATATCGTTAAAAAAAACAAACATAATTTGACAATTTTGTTCTTCTAATCTTTATTAATTAAGATTTTTCTTGTTTTAATACTGTTTCCTGTATTCTCGATTTTTTTTTTTTATTTATTTTTGTATTATAGTAAAATTAGTTTTATTTAATTTTTACGCATTTTACACATTAAAGGCAAAAGGATAGAAATGAAATTTAATTTTATAAGTCTTAAATTGTAAAATTGATTTGACGTGTAATATAGTGACGTCACAAAATAGAATTATATCAAGCGAGCCACAAAATTTTTATTCTAGGTAGGCCATGAACGACTGACATATAGGCTTTCCGGAAAGTAGAATCGGGTTTCACAAATCACGTGACTAGTTTAACCCGTTTCAAAGCAAAATATCGGGTAATATAATAAAAATACAATTGAAGGTACTGTCAAAAGCTCTATATTTCACAAAGTTAACATGTATAATATGTATAACTAATTGGCGAACCTGTTTATCTATATTTTGTGGCTAAGTTTATTATTTACATTTTACTTGTAACAAATGTCAAGTTAGGTTAGTAATTGTACCTTATTTTATATTTTTTATATTGTCTTGAAAAAGACTTAAAAAACGTAATATAAAAACACGAATAAAATATGAAAATAAAGACACTACAACAAGACAATACACACAAATGACAGCTAATAGATAAGTGTTGACACCACCATATAAATCCAGTATGGGCAATTCATGAAAGTAAATATTTACCAATTTTTATTAATCTAGGAACTTTTTCGTTGCCAACTCAGAACACTTCAAAATGATGGCAGTGTAGTTTACGAACGTTTTTTTTTATTAGAATGACAACCAATGACAACTATGGAATAGAGTAGTATGCATTTCCAGATGTAATTATGACAGATTAATGACAGATGTCAACCCACAAAAACTTGAAGAAGAAAAAGTTTATTGAACGAAGTTAATTAAACGAACAAGAGTAACTTGATTAGGTTAAATTTCCGAAAACGTCCATAGACATACAAGTCATGTCTGAGCTTAGAAAATTGACATTAATCTCCGAAATGTCATTTATAAATGTCAAATTGACAAGTGGAAAATATTAGGTTTTTGAGGTTAGTTTTCAAACTTTATTTTTCGGCATTTTTCCATGTTAAAAAGATAAAACGCTCTCGAGAAACTGTATTTTATAATAAAACTTTCAATAACCGTTAAATTCAACAAACGTCATAAACATTAAACGTCAAATTGAAAGTATAATTAATATTGACAGTATAAATATACACCCTGTCCGTAAATGTTTGAAGCTGACGTCTGTCAAAATGTATGCAATATATGTGCTTAAAGTTTACCACCCCGAGAATGTCAGTTCGTTTATTCCTCTATGACCATAGTCGCACGTCTGTATTTTCGTTTGGTTTGTATTTCTGTCATTGCAATGGTTTTAAATTTATAATTTTTTATGATTATGTTCTTAACTAAATTTAATTAGAAATAAACGTTTCTTACAGGAAGGATATTGTGTTTAATTTTAAGAAACAATTTTAATAATCATGCGGAAAGTAAATTTGACAGCAGCTGTCAGCTTCAAGCATTTACGGGCACCCAATATATCATCTGATTGTCTTCCTTAACTGCAAATAAATTAAATTTCCTAATTATAGATCTGTGGAGTTTTTTTTTTTTAATAATGCCAATGAATTGAAATACAAACGAGTGGGTTAGGTAATATAATTGATGTAGTTCTGAAACTTGACAATTTAGAGGTTGGTAGTATACGAGGTGAGGAAAGAGAGAAGTTGGCAACAATAAAAACGTTCGATGTCATCCAATGCCATCGATTGTAAAACCATAGTTGTAAACTGAAACTTTTTAAATAATATTTTAAATTAAAGTTGATGTGACATTTATGACCAACGTCAAAGTTTGAAAATAAGATTTAATGATTTTCAAATTTTCGTCAAGTAAAAAATCGTTAAACGTCGTTTTTTTGTATCAATGAGTGCCTTCGACTCTGTTTGGCACGCTGGGCTTCTCTTTAAAACGCATTCGGCCGGAATAAATCCAAATATTACAGGCCTTATGAAGTCCTACCTCACGGGACGATCGTTTGACTCTTCTGTCTCCTCCAATAGGCCCATCCTAGCTGGGCTCCCACAGGGGTCTCTTCTCGGCCCGGAGTTGTCGAGATCGGATGCCCTGATCTGCACTAGGTTGGAGGGTGCTATCGACGATCTTCTTTCCTGGTCTACTAATAAATGGCGATTAGCCATAAACCATGAAAAATGCGTAGCCATTCGATTCTCGAGGAAAAGAACTGCCCCTCCAGAAAATATCTTTATCGAGGATGTTCGCCTACCATGGAGCTCCACCGTTAAATACCTTGGTGTGACGCTGGACTCCAGACTTACCCTAAAGCACCATTTTGCAAATACCGTGGCTAAATTTATAGCAGCGAGGTCCGCTGTATCTCAGTTTCGTGTGCAGCAAAAGCCAATTTAGTATAAAAGTAAAAGTTTTAGTTTTGAGGCCAATTCTAACTTACGGCTCCTTAGTTTGGTCGAGTGCTGCAATTACTCACATCGTAAGAGATTCAATGTCTTACAAAACAAGATCGTTAGATATATCATTGAAGCGCCTTGGTATGTCAGAAATGTACAAATCCACCAGGACTTAAAGATGCCAACTCTTCTCCAACACGCTGCTTTAATGGCCGAAGGGTAATCCGATAACCCCCTGGTTAGGGAATTGGCTCACCTCGATCCCGACAGGCCCCCTTCCCTCCCTGGGGTAAGGGTGTCCCGGATATCTACCACCACCGAGGCTTAGCCCGATTCGCTTTTTCAGGCTATTTCGGCTGAATCTGCTGTCTTGGCATTTTTCTTGTCTGTGTGAGGTCCCATTTACATTTTTGCCATGCTTGTTTTTATCTTTACATTATTAAACTCGTTTTATTTCTACACTGATTGTTTTGTTTTGTCTGACCGGTTTTGCCTTCTTGGCTCTCTTGTTAGCCCCAAATTTAATTTTTTTCCTTTTTTTTTGCCTCTACTGACGACATTTCAGCATAATTAGTTAAAATCAACGGGGGATGGTCCCGTACTAAGTAGATGGACGAAAGGGTTTAAGAGCCAACGTCCAACCCTAGCAATGAGATGGAAGACCTTCGTCGTATCAATGACATAACTTGACGTTTATGACCTTGAACGATTTAAAACGCATTTAACGTCAATAAACGAGCAAAATTTAGAAATGCCACTTTAACATACGAAGAAGCAACATCTGGAAAGGCGCAACAAACAGTTTTATCCACCCGATACAATTAAACACACTTGATTAATCATATTAAAGTTTAATTTTTGTCTGACGTAAAAGCACATCAGTTTCTGAACGTTAATTAAATTTGTCAAAATCGCAGATGAACGTCCCTCGTGACGATCACCCCGCACTCCGTTTTCGCAGACGTGTGTACCACGACGTAAAATCGATGAGATCGGTCGCGTGGCGGTGCTCCGCAGGAGGGTAGCGGCGGGGGAGGGGGCGAAGAGTACGTCCCCGTAGCTTCTATGTAGTCAAAGTTGCGGCGTTCCGCTCGGTTCCAGAGATCCAGTTATAGATCATTACGGTAAACATGTTTAAAGTTTCGGCGGGAGAGAACTTCGAAATCTAAGTTCGGTAGGTGGTGATGATGATAGAGGAGAAACAAGGGCGAACTATATACATACATAGGTACGTATTATAGACTGGTGAATCCCCGAGATGTAGAAAAGCTAGTATAAGAAGATTAAGTTTACCACTCCAGTTATTTCTTCAGGTTTTATTAAATGAGATACATTTCCTTTCCTTATCATTCTGCTACGCTTTAACAATAAGCGTTAATGACTGCAATTCCCGTGAAAAATGGATTTAGACGTCGGGCTCATCTCGAGATGATTCCACTAAAGTGTTTGTCATTTATTCCAGAACGGAATATCGATAATAATATTTATTTTAATAAGATAGCGTTTCATTAAGCTTTCCAAGGATATCCTTCCAATCTAACGCCAACATTAACTCGATTCGATTCCTGTACATACAAACATACGTCCCTATATAAAGCCTTTTCCGATATAACACCATCAATAGGTAGTAGAGCCGTGCGTGGCATGAATACGAAAGTAAAATGTTAATTTCAACAATCGATCCTGATCTTCGCACCAATCTCTGGAATGATGTAGAGTATCAAGGTGAGAGGTTGAAGCAAATCTCTTGGGAAATACATTTTGTTCAATTAAATCCATTTAACGTTGGAAGATGGGAAAAGATGTAACAGGCAATTCTGTTACTTTATTATATTATCGCGAAAAATTCGATTATATCCTCCGATCGCCTTGTACTAAATTAGTTAATAGAAAAAAAAAGGGGAAAAAAAGAAACTCGTAATAAAAAGATGTCTCCTTCTTCTTATTCTTCGTTAAACCTTTTCGCCAGATCAACTTTTGTAGGACATGTTTCGTCCTGAATGGGGGAAAAAGCGATATATAAAACATTAAGGTTAAAGGACACGATTTATTGTTGGAGTTTCGTCTCATTCTTTCACGCTCATGTTGTCACGCATACATAGAATTTCGTTTCTGCAGTCGTCCTTTCTCCTTCCACTCCTTTGTTTAACCAAGCAGGTTTTTCGTTATTCACGTTGATGCTGAACTTTTCGAATATAATCGAATTTTGTCGAGGGGTGGGGGGTGGCGAAGAAAATATGTATCATACCCAATTTTGATGGCCTTGAACGCAAAATCTATTGTCAAATATTGACACATTTCATGTGTTATGTTGATAAATGTCACACATGAGTGGAAGACGACGAAAGTCTTCCCTCTCATTGCTAGGGTTGGACGTTGGCCCTCAAACCCTTTCGTCATCTACTTAATACGGGACCATCCCCCGTTGATTTTAACTAATTATGTCGTCAGTAGAAGCGAAAAAAAGAAAAAAAAAATAAATTTGGGGCTAACAAGAGAGCCAGGAAGGCAAAACCGATCAGACAAAACAAAGCAATCCGTGTAGAAATAAAACGAGTTTAATAATGTAAAGATAAAAACAAGCATGACAAAAATGTAAATGGGAGACAAGAAAAAATGACAGACAAGAAAAAATGCCAAGACAGCTGATTCAGCCGAAATAGCCTGAAAAAGCGAATCGGGCTAAGCCTCGGTGGTGGTAAATATCCGGGACACCCTCACCCGAGGGAGGGAAGGAGGGACTGTCGGAATCGAGCCAATCATCATCATCACACATCATCACAAATCATTTTTGAAAGGCAGAGAACACGTTGAAGACGAACACCGTCCAGGAAGGCCTTCTAAAACCGATGAAAACATTGAACAAATTTTGACTGAACATTTGCACATGCGAAAGGGGTCTGTGGCAAAATTGTGTCGAAAAACCTCCCAATTGAGCAGAAGGACCTTGATCCTCTTGATAGAATCGCTAATGAGGAAAATTTCTTTAGTTGTGTGATCACAGGTGGATGAATCATGGATTTTTTAATACGATCCTGAGACCAAAAGGCAAAGTCAAGAGTGGCACACTGCAAACTCTCCTCAACTAAAGAAATCTCCAATGAGCAAATCGAAGATTAGATCAATGCTGATTTGTTTTTTTTTTTTTTTTGAGAAAAGGACAAACTGTGAACCAAGTTTTTTAGATATTGCCGACCAATGGATGCTCCATGTCACACTGCTTTCTCCATAACAGAATTTTTGACCTCAAAAGGCATTCCTGTGGTTCCCCAGCCCTCCGATTCACCTGAACTCAGTCCTTGTGACTTTTCCTTTTTGCTAAACTGAAAAATGTCCTCAAAGGACGTCATTTCAGGACTTTAGACCCCTAACCAGGGGGTTGTCGGATCGAGATACCCTTGTAAAGGTTTTCTCGGCCATTACAGCAGCATGTTCGAGAAGAGTTGGCATCTTTAAGTCCTGATGGATTTGTACATTTCTGACATACCAAGGCGCGTCAATGATATATCTAAAGATCTTGTTTTGTAAGACATTGAATCTCTTACGATGTGAGTAATTGCAGCACTCGACCAAACTAAGGAGCCGTAAGTTAGAATTGGCCTCAAAACTAAAACTTTTACTTTTATACTAAATTGGCTTTTGCTGCACACGAAACTGAGATACAGCGGACCTCGCTGCTATAAATTTAGCCACGGTATTTGCAAAATGGTGCTTTAGGGTAAGCCTGGAGTCCAGCGTCACACCAAGGTATTTAACGGTGGAGCTCCATGGTAGGCGGACATCCTCGATAAAGATATTTTCTGGAGAGGCAGTTCTTTTCCTCGAGAATCGAATGGCTACGCATTTTTCAGAGTTTATGGCTAATCGCCATTTATCCGTAGACCAGGAAAGAAGGTCGTCGATAGCACCCTGCAACCTAATGCAGATCAGGGCATCCGATCTCGACAACTCCGGGCCGAGAAGAGACCCCTGTGGGACCCCAGCTAGGATGAGCCTGTTGGAGGAGACAGAAGAGTCAAACCATCGTCCTGTGAGGTAGGACTTCATAAGGCCTATAATATTTGGATTGATCCCGGCCGAATACATTTTAAAGAGAAGCTCAGCGTCCCAAACAGAGTCGAAGGCACTCTTGACGTCCATAAAAACTGCGCCGGAAGACTCGCGTCTTTCAAGGGCGTTTCTAATTTCCTCGATAACTCTGAGGAGTTGGAATTCTGACAGTCCTTCCCTAAAACCAAACTGCTCATCCTGCAAGATGTTGGTATCGATTATGTCGGCTCTAAGGCGATTCAGAAGGATGGCCTCCGCGATTTTTGAGAGCAAACTTATTGGTCTATAGTTGTGAGGGAAAAGACTGTCATTGCCCTTCTTTTGTATTACCCGGACGCGGGCATGATGGAGAGGAAATATCTTAAACGTATCATGGCGTTGATAATATTCAAGAGGACCAGAACGACTCTACCCGGCAACTTTTTCAACGCGGTGTTCGAAATTGCAGGGGCTTTACCACTTTTGCGACTTTTTATGTGGAATTTTATATCGTCAACAGTGGCTGGTGGAATGGGATCACCAGTAGCAAAAGACAAAGACCGAGTAAAACGTTCGACCTCCTCATCAAAGACCTCAAATTCATTATCACCCTCGACACCCGCATGAGTGGAAGAGCATCTCGGCGAAATATTTAAAATGGCGGAGGTGTGTCCAGGTCAAGGTCGGCAAGAAGGCCAATTAGCGGACTACCAGATCTTCAAATCCCCTCCTTGGAGAGCATGGTGTTTGAGCGTTGGAATGCCAAGGTCTTTGATCTCTGATGAACTATGGAGCACCAGTCATAAGACGAAGGGTACGGTTTTCGAGAGCCTCTAATGTTTTAAAATTTGTCTCGGGCACGCTGGACCTTATGATCGCAAGCTGGAGGGCATGGTGTTTGAGCGTTGGAATGCCAAGGTCATTTCTCCCAGCTGCTGGTTTCCGATGAACCACGAGGCACCAGTCAGAAGACGAAAGATAGATACGGTTTTGGAGGAACTCTAATCTTTTAAAATTTGTCTTAGCCATGCTGGACCATGTGAGAGCTCCATAATCTATACGTAATGACAGGTCTTAAAAAACAGTGTAGTAGAATTAAATCTTGATCTTCAGCGACAACATTGACCTGGAGCGAAGCAGTGGGTATAGGCAGGATCTAGCGACGCTGTACTTGATGATGGCCTTCTCCATATGTTGCTTCAAGCTCATTTGAAAATCGACTCTCATTCCCAAATACGTAAGCAACCTGAAGTCCCCCACCATGTTGTTGTCCGGGGGTGGGCGAAATCTTTTGGTAAATCGTAGAGCCACGCACTTGAAATCGTTGGCATTTCCGCTAGTTCTTCGGAAAGTTTGGAAAAATCTTCTGTTCTAAGGTTAACGGGTGCAAAATTGGTAAATTAAATAACTGAGGTTTCCTTTTTAATCTTCTAAGCTCTCGCTATGTTTAATAACTACTTACGAACCACACCCTCAAAGCTCTAAACCAAAAAAAAAAAAAAAAAATACAGTTCCAGTGATGTAAGCTCACCGAGATGTGAGGGTAATGAGCCTCATCAGACCACCCAGATAGCACGAAAACGTTTTTAAAAGGGCACAACCTCAAGTACAAATGATAAATATCACCTTAAGATTCCAAACCTAAAACGATTGAAAAAGGTTTCGTTTTGAACAAAATCGTTGATGGACCTTAAGAGGAAAGATTTTGTTTAGTAGCAACGATCTTCGGAGACATTACCTCAAGAAGATGTGCAACGTGGATAGTGATAAATGTTGATTCTCCTCCTCTTCTCTCCCTCCACCCGCCATAACTTCCTGAATTTTAACCTCTGCTCAAAAGCATGCAAAAACTTTGTCACGTTAGAATCGGTTTCAGCTAACCTAAAGCCCTGATATAGGTAGGTAACGGGGCACTCTAGACACCCCCTCACTATCACCATTTCTGCTTCGCTGTCGTAAAACCAGCTTCACTGATATTGGGAATCAGTTTTGGAAACAGATTTGAAGAACCGGTTCAAATTAGAAAACTTGTTCCCAATATCAGCTAATATCACTGAAGGAGTGGTAGTGTCAATAGTGTCCTGTTATCTACTCGTATTACGAGGTGTAGCAGAAAAGTAATGAGACTGATTTTTTATTTACCAGTTTTAATGGAATGACAGCTACACACACCGATGGAGACGTTGTTCCCACTGTTGGTAGCAGCGCTGGAAGTCTTTAACCGGTATGGTCCTCAGTGTGTCCATTACACTTTTTTGGATGTTGTCTAAAGTTCTGAAATGACGTCCTTTGAGGACATTTTTCAGTTTAGCAAAAAGGAAAAGTCACAAGGACTGAGTTCAGGTGAATAGGAGGGCTGGGGAACCACAGGGATGCCTTTTGAGGTCAAAAATTCTGTTATGGAGAGAGCAGTGTCACATGGAGCATCCATTGGTCTGCAATATCTAAAAAACTTGGTTCACAGTTTGTCCTTTTCTCAAAAAAAAAAAAAACAAATCAGCATTGATCTAATCTTCGATTTGTTCATTCGAGATTTCTTTAGTTGAGGAGAGTTTGCAGTGTGCCACTCTTGACTTTGCCTTTTGGTCTCAGGATCGTATTAAAAAATCCATGATTCATCCACCTATGATCACACAACTAAAGAAATTTTCCTCATTAGCGATTCTATCAAGAAGATCAAGGTCCTTCTGCTCAATTGGGAGGTTTTTCGACACAATTTTGCCACAGACCCCTTTCGCATGTGCAAATGTTCACTCAAAATTTGTTCAATGTTTTCATCGGTTTTAGAAGGCCTTCCTGGACGGTGTTCGTCTTCAACGTGTTCTCTGCCTTTCAAAAATGATTTGTGCCAGCTCGAGATAAAGAATGTTTCTGAAACTTATCGATTCTCCAAGCTCAACACAAAATTTAATGGTACAACGTTGCTCAAAATTTCGCTGCTTCAATTTTGCGTGACGGACAACCAAAACACAACTTCGCTAAAGAAAGCTTGGAGTTCAATGTGAGAGGAAAAAGGAGAAGAAGACGTCCTGGAAGACGTTGACATTGAATGAGTAAAATTGGATGATCGAGGAGACTGACGATTCAACTTCTCTAAAGATATCTTCTGCATAATAGGAGCGCAAAGGACTGTCCACGTTTAGACAGTTTAGCCAACTTTATTTAAATTGTTAGAGCTTCACAATTAATACAAACCAATACAATATTCATCAAGTTTAAATCGAATCTTTGTTAGACAACACACAATACACTTCAATACACGTCAAAGCATCTATCTAAATAAAACATCTCTCAATTCTACGTTTCGTAGTGTGCCCTCGAACTTCGGCGAACCTTTTTAAATATTAAAAAAGTCGCCTTAATTCGACCTCCCTCTTCCCCCTCCCTACGTCTATGCGTCGGATCTCCGTTTCGCACCCAAAACTGTCACACAATTTTCCACTATATTTACCCCGGACACAGTCAAGGTTATAACATGTTTATCGTACCGACTTAATTTAAAATTCCCGGGTTTTGTTTCAAAAATTTATTCGTAGGGGGATGTACCGGGTTTGACAGTTACAGTTAGTTGGGGGATACGCCGTCGACGCAAGATGGTACCCCCGTCGTGCATATCGATTTAACTCGATACCCTCTACTCATGAGTGCTATTACATCGCATAGTAAAGTGGAATAATATAATTTTGATTGTGATATTGATAAACAGGTTAATACATGTTTAGGATCATTTTTCGAAACATACATCTGTGTAAATGCAGAAAATTTACAATTCAAGCGATGCAGCGATGCACCAGATTGCATAAAATTACATTCCACCGAGAAGTCGAGAGAACTTAGTAGCTTGTTCTAGTTCCACAGCGTCATGTTCCCGATAAAGTTACTTCTTCGGTAAAATTCAATTCCCTTTTTTTTTTTAGTTTTTGAAGGAGAGAGGGGAATATTTTATTTTCACCGATCGAATACCAGAGCGTCATCCACGTGACATTGTAACGAAAAGCCAACTCTCTAGAAAGATAAAGATAGTAAACATCGAAATTCCTCACGGTCGATACCTCGCGCTCCACTACACACATCGAATCGTTTGAATGGGGTGGTCGAAAAATACGAAATATATATAGAAGGTTGTCTATTAAATTGAATATATTTCATAATTTATAACGATGAATTCACCTAACCATTTACCCGAATAGAATGAGTTAAATCAAAGTCAATTCTCTGTAAGAGACAGATAACGTTAGATCGGGGGAGTCCCTGAATCATCGTTACGTCAATACCATCCCATTCAATCATTATATATGTGTGCCTGTGTGTATGCGGTAAGAAGCTAACCCTATCTTCGAGGGGGTCGGTTTCTTGCTTCCTTTCCATCTATTAATCTCGCGTTAGAGTTTCTCCACTTTAGATGTTATTATAGTTGTTATACAATAGAATAGAAACATCAATCATTCGATTTTAGACGAGGAATATGAAATTTATTAAGTTGTATTGTTAAAATATATCATGGCTACCTAAGCCAACAAGCTTTTCTGAGCTGCGCTCTTGTTGGCTCACAATAACTTGTTGTCTGCCATATTATCCAACAATCGAACCTATCATTCTGGAGCAAAATTTTTCTAGAAACCTAAATGGACACTAACCCAAAAATACAAAACGACTCTCCACCACCACCACCTCTTTCCTCGAAATTATCCCTTCCCACCCCCCCTCCACACATACAGACACCATTTTACTCTAAAGCTAACGTTAGAGCAAACTGAAGAGAAGATCCTACGATACCCTGGATTATCCAAGACTGAAGAAGGACTATCACACGATGTGTGGGGATGTGGCATCAAATTTTCATCTGCAAAATTTTCACCGTTTGCATCAACTTCAAGGTCATCAGATTCACCACCACCTCTTCCCAACCCCTCTCCACACACATAGGTACCGAGAGAGAGACCATTTCACTCTAAAGCTATCGTTATAAGAACAAACTGAAGACAAGATTCTATCATTCCCTGGATTATCCAAGGCTGAAGAAGGACCATCGACTGATTTCTAATTATTACCATCGAGAGAAGAGACTTGTTGTCTCCCATATCATACAACAATCTAACCTATGATTCTAGATCAAAATAAATGAATTATCCAATCGCCACAACCTGAAAAGGCACCAAATTACATCTTTAGTCTTGGCTATTTTCTAGAAATCTGAATGGACACTAACCCAAAAATACAAAACGACTCTCCACCATCACCACCTCTTTCCTCGAAATTATCCCTTCCCACCCCCTACCACACACCACACACACACAGACACGATTTCACTCTAAAGCTATTGTTATAAGAACAAACTGAAGACAAGATTCTATCATTCCCTGGATTATTCAAGACTGAAGAAGGACCATCGACTGATTTCTAATTATTATCATCGAGAGGAGAGACTTGTTGTCTCCCATATCATACAACAATCTAACCTATGATTCTAGATCAAAATAAATGAATTATCCAATCGCCACAACCTGAAAAGGCACCAAATTACATCTTTAGTCTTGGCTATTTTCTAGAAATCTGAATGGACACTAACCCAAAAATACAAAACGACTCTCCACCACCACCATCTCTTTCCTCAAAATTATCCCGTCACCCTCAGACTCCATTTTACTCTAAAGCTAACGTTAGAGCAAACTGAAGAGAAGATCCTATCAAACCCTGGATTATCCAAGACTGAAGAAGGACTATCACACGATGGGGATGTGGCATCAAATTTTGATCTGCAAAATTTTCACCGCTTGCATCAACTTCAAGGTCATCAGATTCGCCACCACCTCTTTCCTAAAAATGATCTCTTCCCCTCCACACACATACAGAGACCACCATTTCACACTAAAGCTATCGTTTTAAGAACAAACTGAAGACAAGATTCTATCATTCCCTGGATTATCCAAGGCTGAAGAAGGACCATCAACTGATTATTATCAGCATCGAGAGGAAAGAACACGATGGGGATGTGGCATAAAATTTTGATCTACAGGGTGTTTCATACCAGGAGGTAAAAATTTAAGATTAGGGCAGAGAATTTAATTCTAAGCTAAAAATGTTTTTATTTTTTTTCTAGGTCTACACTTCACAAATTCAAAATACTCTAGATTTTGCTAAGTATTCTAATAACTTGGTTCTTCTTTTTTCTGTACAGATATTTCGTTAAACTCAACATTTTGTTAATCCTACGCATTTTTTCTAATAAAAGATGATATTAATTGCTTTTTAACTTTGAATCTCCATAACTCTAGAGCAAGGCTCGCTAGAAAGAAAAAAAACATTTTTAGCTCAGTTGATGGTCATCAGATCCACCACCACCTCTTTCCTCGAAATTAATCCCTTGCCACCCCCCTCCACACATACAGAAAGACACCATTTCATTCTAAAACTATCGTTTTAAACCAGACTGAAAGAAGGTCCTATCATCCCTCAGATTATCCGAAATTGAAGCAGGATTGTCAACTTCGGGTATCATCGATAAAACCTCAATTTGAGGTGTGGAGTTCTTCAGGGGGTCACCATTAGCCTCACCACAGTATTATTTTTAATTACCATTAACGAGAAGTCCAAACGACAATCTTGAACAACTCTAAATCCATATCGGGAAGATTTTCTAAAGAAAGATCTCGGTGATAACAGCTCCCCAATTGGGTGGTGGTCTAATATTAAGAGGTGAAGGTCTTCAGGCATTGATCAGGACTTCATTGAACACACTCGACTTGTTCAAACACCACAACTGACCTACTCTAAGTAATCGTAAGCAGTAGTTTCCACGTTACTAACAATGCTAGAATTGCATTCGCAGCCATTCACAAGGAGATACCACGTTAGAAAACAGCAGAATTATGCAATTTTGCAAAGGTCAAGATTACGTCATAAATTACCTTTCCATTGTATGTAGTAAGGGACCCAGCATTAGAAGATTATCACAAATCTAAGCTTTAAGCAAAATAATACGTGACGTAAATGTCGGATAATGATCCTAGAAATGACGTCGACATGTTTGCTGGGGTGGTCGGAGCGATTCAATTGCTGCCAGCAACTAATTTAAACATCAAAGCAGCAGTTGGTATATCCAAAATGAATCGGTGTCTATTTACGTCATGTTGACGTCATTTATTAATCATTTTTCCCCCAATAGAAGATGCGTCAATTCTTTAAGATTACATTAATTGAATTTTGAACTTGCCACCCCCTAGTTGACACAATTTCAGGCGAAAAAGAAGATAATTCTAATCCTCATCCACAACTGCTTCATCTATAGAGATGAATGACCTTAAGGATGCATTTAGGAAATGATTATGAAGTCTTAGAGGTGGAAAATGGAAAACGAACAAAATTTTTATCTTCATTGAGAACTGATTGGCCCACAAAGATGAATGATCGTTCGTGGTTCTGGGAAATGATCGAAAAGCTTTGACAAAGAAATGGGAAGGACAAAAACAGATTTTCATCGCCAATTGCTTACCCAATAGACATTAATGATCTGTGGTGGGTTTAGGAAATAATTGAAGATGCTTGACAAAGAAATGACATAATTTCAGGCGAAAAAGAAGATAATTCTAATCCTCATCCACAACTGCTTCATCCATAGAGAAGGATGACCTTAAGGATGCATTTAGGAAATGATTAGGAAGTCTTAGAGGTGGAAAATGGAAAACGAACAAAATTTTTATCTTCATTGAGAACTGCTTGGCCCACAAAGATGAATGATCGTTCGTGGTTCTAGGAAATGGTCGAAAAGCTTTGACAAAGAAATGGGAAGGACAAAAATAGACAATTCTTATCTCCCTGGCCAATTGCTGGACCTAGAGACATGAATGATCTCTGGTGCGTCTAGGAAATGGTTGAAGATGCTTGACAAAGAAATGAGAACGACAAAAAAAGACAATTTTTATCCCCAGCACTAACTGGTCGTTCCATGGATATTAATGATATCTGGTTCGTTTAGGAAAATGGTTGAAAAGTCTTAACAGAGAAATGGAAGAAACAAAAGCAAACCATTTTTGCTGTTAAACAACTGGTCTGAGAGAAAAATTAAGAAGAAAACTTGACACTTTTTGGTTTATTCTTCGTTTCTTCTCCAATTTCGTTTCGGATAGGGGTTGAGATGGGTATCACTGTCTGTTGAATCTCGAAACTCTAGCCCAAAGGAACTCAATTACACTGATATAGATACTAGAAGGTCACTGAGGATGTGAAGATAATGACACTGTCCACGATCTTGCAGAGTCTCGATGTTTTGGATCAGAGCTATCCTGTGGCCTAACTAAAATCCACGTTAGAGGTTATCTTCAACAATAGGAGATTGAGAGAAAAACCTCACACTTAATCAACAATCCAAAATTGAGATAGCCCCACTTGGACAGTGGACAATGACCAAGACTAGATTGTCCACGAGGATTAATTGGAAAGAGCTATAAAGTTATTTTTACATCATTCATAATTTAAAAAAAAGATCTAGTACATAATACAAGTTACTTGATCTAAGAATAAAGTCGTATGTAAATTCCTACGGTCTACACTCCTTTATAAAAGATGAAATCAGGACGCCGACTCTACTACATGTCTCCCTTTCATAGAATAACTCCTGAGGTTAAAAAGGTGCACGTCAAAGAAAGTTAACAAAGCGTGAGTAAGCAATTCAATTTGTTTTTTTCGCACTTTCGTCACCCTGGAAAAAAGGTAGAAAACTGACTTTGACCTTTCAGTCTCATGTCAATTGAAACAACAGTTTTTTTTATTTCATATAAATAATTTTTTTTAATATAAAATTATGGGTACCTACTAAACGGATGATAATAATCGTATAAATTATCCCCCCCTAATTTCATCCCCCCCTGCCTCGATTCGAAAGTTAATTTAGAAATGAGTGCGGGAGGGAAGCTAACAAAACCGAGCAATTTTCTCGGCAATTTAGTGCGTACACCTGAAGACTCTCTTAACCAATTATACGCTAGCGTTAATTACGTGTACCTTTACAACGTTCCCGAGGCAGGGCAGTCCGTGTGCGTTGTGGGCGGTTAAAATCGAGCATCCACCGTTCGAGATCAAAGAGGGCTTGGAAAGGCCACAATAACTCGATTTACAACATGTGACGTTTCATCATCATCATCCCTAACTATGCACACACAAACACACACATCTTGTTGATTAAGATCTGTTTGTATCCGCGAGGTATTACCTTCTAATTAAATTTGGATCTCTATCTAATCATTGCGAACTCGAGCTTAATTTAAGTTTGTGGTTGTGTTAGCGTAGAATAAACATTAGATGGGTTTATTATTAATAATATAGGTATAATAAAAGGTGTTTTTTTTTAGGCTCGTCATATTGCGCTCACTTTTTGACATTTACGATCAGTATACTCTGGCAAATCATCATGAATAGATTGACATTAAATATTTTTGACAGGTGTCAAAACCTTATTTTATATTTATTTTCAAAGCACACTTAAAAAATAAAACAACACAAACATTTCCTTGGCATACTCCTTGGCACAACTTATTAATTTGAACAACTTTTCTCAACAACATTTCATCGTATCTCCTGCAGAAAAAGCACTTTATTAGTGGAAAGAATAACTTTTTTGTGAATTTCAAAGTATGTTCGATCTTTTTCAAATTTTGCATACTTGCATAGATTATTATTATGAATAACTTTTCTTAATAACATTTTGTCGTATTTCCCACAAAAAGGGTACTTTATTAGTGATAAGAACTACCTTTTTGTTTTCCAAGGCATGCGTGATTTCTCTAAATTAAAAGTATGGCACAAATTACTTTCTACACAAGCAGGGTTGAACCCCAGAAGATGAAATTTCAACTAAAAAATTTACAGATTCTTATACCTATTCATCCGTCGATCCGGGGACACACTGTATATTCCGTGACTGTATATAAGTTCCCTATGTTAAATGCTCATATATTCTTAATAGTTAATGTACGGCCGTGATTACTGGGTAGGTCCAGCACGTAGCCAATATATATCAGCGAGTCGTTAAGAATGGGAAATCTGGAAACTGGGAATAGTAGAGCCTAAAATATGAAGATTAACCGCGGCATGCCTTATACAAATGTTGCTCGCTTAAGAGATACAGGGTGTTCAAATTAATAATGTCATTTCTAAATTTTCCAATAACTCAGCAAGTTTTTATAGAATCAACTTGAAAATTGGTATTATTATGTTTTTCAGCATGACGAATAAGAATTTGACATCAATTTTAACGTTGCTCATAGGTGGCGCTGATTACACACTGCTGAATAGGTAAATCGATGCTCATCTTTTTTGTGCGTGTAGAATCACATAAACTGAATCGAAAATTTGAAAGAGCAACCTTTTTTACATGGAAAATACATTCTTGTTTGATGTTGATATCTTGATCCGTTTTCGAGATATTTGCCTTCTAAAGTTTCAATGCAGTTCGGCCTATTAATACAATTTTTAGTCCTTCAAATGCAATGTTGGCTCAAACAGATTTTAATGGACTTGCTGCATCCCGAAGATATTTAGAATTATATCCAAATCGAAGACAACCAAATCATAAACTTTTTAGAAATCTTTATAATCGCCTAGGAGAAACTGGGTGTTTTCGTCCTAAGCGTCATAATGGTGCAACAAAAACAATCTCGGTAGAACAAGAGGAGGAAGTTCTAGTTCGTGTTACCGAAAACCAAGGCGTAAATACTCGCCGTTTAAGTGCAGCTACAGGAATAAAACAAACGTCTATCAATAGAATCTTACGAAAAGAGAAACTGTACCCTTATCATTTCACTCCCGTGCAGAATTTATTACCTCAGGATCCTGCGTGCCACGTCTACGATTTTCGCAATTTGAAGAATTATTAAGTGTATTCAAAAATGCAATAATATATAGGGTGTTCCATTTAAAAAAAGTGACTTCTATCGACGTAAAGTTGGTTGAAATGAACGTTAATTTTGGACGACCCTGTATAAATTATGATAAATTTTAGGCCGTAAACTTGATGTATGCTATTTCGGCTAATAACATGCCAAATATGAGGTCTTTAGCTGCAATACCTTCAGAAATACAGAATTTTGAACATAACGTTGCAATTGGCCCCATATTTGAAAAAAATTGAATAACTCAAAAACGGCTGATTTTTCACATAGGGTGTCTTAGTAAGTTTTGATGCAGAATTGTACGCCCGACACAAGAAACACATAAAAAATATACCATGCTATTTAAATTTAGAAAGTTGACGTCAACTTCCGGTAAACCGGAAGTGGTACAATGGCGTAAATAATTTTGCTGATGAGTCCAGATGATATCAGTTATAATTACAAATTTTCAAAAAAGTTGAATTTCAAGAACATCAAAAAGTTCTAACGAACCAGTTTCGTGAATGACCCTGTATATTCCGTGACTGTATATAAATTCTAAATAGTTCTTAATAGTAAAAAAATGTAACGGTTTCAACCGACAACGACCAAACAGGTGACTTATGATGAGAACTGTACCGCGTAGGAATATATTGCCTCAACTCCCCGACAGATTACTTCCCGTCAGGATGCCAGAGAGTCGAGTTCGCTCTGCAATTAATGTAAAATAGTTTGTCAATTTAGGGCCGGTTAGTGTTCTTGTGTTTATTATATTTGTTTAAATAATCAGTATAAGGTACGGCCGTGATTACTGAGAAGGTCCAGCACGTAGCCAATATATATAAAAATACTGGAAAAGAAGAAACAACAAGAAAGAACACGCCCGAAGCCTCAAGACAAAGCACGAAGAAAGAAGCGGACATTCGGCGGGAAGGACAAGCAGAGCTGTATTCCATTCATTCATTTATTTAAACTGTTTAACTCACATTGTTTTCTTAACTTTTTTATAAATAAATTGTGCCAAAACCTACTTTTTATTATTAACTTTCTTCGATGTTGACTTGATTTAGAGTTGTTTTTTTGCTTCGTTGCTCGGTAATCGACCTCACAAGGTCCTCACGATCGTCATGGAATCGGCCAAACTAATTGAAAACCTGTTCCATACGTTTCTGTACTACTTTTATTTAATTTAAAACAAAATTTAATATTCAATCTTTGTTCCATGTTGGTTTTTTTTCGACAAACGCGACGCATACAAAATAATTTTACATAAAATGTCAAAACCGCAGTTAAATATCAACCGAATCCGCTCGAATTTCGAGGTTAAGTAGATGAAGGATAGACCATTCACTTTGATGGAACTAGTCCTATCACATCCGGGACAGACTGTGTATTTCATTCGTAGTCACGTAGTCTCGTTCTCTACAGAGTTCAAATCCGCCCTCAGATGTTGTAGCTGTATCAAACTTGGTAGAACTATAATTTCTACGCGAATATGAAAAGCTGTACAACAACCCTTGCATACGAAATTAAGTCGTCAACCAGTTCGCATGAGGGGCGGAGAAGGGGGGAGGGGGAGAGGCAACATACCGTTGCTACTGTATCCGGAGAATAACCGCAGCTCGCAGCATTTTGTTTTGGCATGCGGATGCAGGACGACCTACTAGATTTAAGATTCACGACAAGCGAAGGGAGATAGAATTTCATTCGTTGTTGACGATGAAGACGATTGAAACTTGAGTTAGATATAAAATACTAACACTTCAAAATAAATTTAATTTATATCATGCAATAAATACACCCTGTATCACTAGAATTATAGTAATTTTGATATCTCACTAAATAATTCATAGCAGATGAAGTACCAGAATATAGAATGAAGCGAATTGGGTTAACCGAATAATTACACAAGTATAGGTATCGAATTTCCTCCTTTATAAATAATATATTAGCAAGAAGTATACTTACTTGAGGTTAATTTACCCAAATTTGTTATGTTCTTCTGACTATTTTACTTCGAAATAAACCGATGAATAATTAATTAAACTCCTTAAACAACGAACGATTTTAAACAAAAAAATTAACCGTCTAAAATGTAAAGGATTTTAGAAAGTTCCCTTTAAAGGAGTTCAAACTCTTTAAAAAAGGAATGAACACCGATGGAAGAAACTTAAAACGGTTCTAATGTCGACCCAATCGGTTTCGCAACCGAGGGAGAAAAGCATTTGTGTCACCAAGCCATGCGACATTCGATATCTCAACCTTAAACTTGAGAAGGAAAGTAAACATTTCGGATAATTTCCACTCGATTTCTCACTTCAACTGACCTTTTTCTTATACATTATTACTACTATCTTACCTGTTTAACCTTCTTGTCCAACCATATCTTCTTATGATTTCGAACTGATCTTCGTCCCTGCTAACACGAAAAAAACCGTCTTTAAAAAAGGGGAAAATCAGGGGAAACCCCGAAATAACACACTATTACAACGCCCGAAACTTGAACACTTCCACTATAATTTATTTATAATTAGATTGATGTTGATCGTAAAAAAAGGAGGTGGATCTGGAACAAAAAGAGAGAGACAGCGTTAATTAAATCTAGCTAGACCGGTTTCGTTCTAAGCTATTTTCAGGGTGTATACCTATGTATAGAGGACGTATGCTCTGATTGGAGGGTGCGCTTTGTTAAATAAGGGAAAACTGGTTAGTTTAAAGAAGTGGTTTCGGGTTTACTTGTTAAGCTAAAAAAGGGTCCGCTTAAAAGGGTATATAGGGCGGTATTAATTTAGAAATGAATGACTCGACGATGTGTACAAAGCGAACAAAAGCTTCTGATTCTGTTAGTTTCTGTTTTAATAAAATCAATACTTTATTATTTTTAAACTTTAGGTTATCCAAGATTTAAATTTAAAACTTACACCTCCTTCTCCCCCCCCCCCCTCCGTATATTGTATATAGAACCCAAGTCGTCACCCATTTTAAAAGTTAGACTTCGATTTTTTTCCATTGCACTACTGCAAGCTGTTTTGACAGCTGTCAAATGTCGGTAATATCGATTCCTTATGCGGGGAAGGGAGGTTGATTGATGCATTTTAAGGTTAGGTTTCTCAGGCCATCTCCAGCTAGTCCCTTAATGTGTGATTTCAAGGAATGTAGGCTCGTAAGTTACAGATAATATTCATCATTAATTGAATACCGAATGGTAGCTCTCGAAACACGTGTCTTCTTCTCCTCTGGCAACATCAACTCTAACTACATATTGCACTGATTCAATTGCGATTTCCTCACAACTTTGATGAAGTAAAAAGGTCATCTTTAGAAGAAAAATGATCTGTTGGACTCTGTCTTATTATTTCTATTAATATTTCTTTTGAAACTACTTGAACAAGAACCTCAGTATTTATTTCAAACCATAAATCATTACTGGTCGAAATATTGTGCTCCTGATTAAGAGTGTGGTTGTGTTTAATGAAATAAGCCAACTAATTTTCCTGTTCACTAAACAAATTGATTACAATTTGAAGGTAATCCTGCCCTAAAAATTTTGATTATTTTTGGTAATTGCATCGAAAAAAAGTCAACCCCTCCTAAAGACTTGTAAAGTTTTAATCTAATTGGTCCACTTTGAACGGGGTCCTTCCTCTGTTTCTACTTAGTTTTCTTTTTTAACTAGAACAATATTGAGCAACACGTTTAAATATCTACTTAGTGACGTCATTTTTATTTAAGTAAATTAAATTTCCGATTCTCAGTCGATTTTGAGTACTGTAAACCCAAGCCCCGCAAACCTGACGAATCTATCCGTTGACGTGTGTTAAGACGTTGAAATTACCGACGAATTATTCGTTGACGTCATATAGAGTTGACGTATGACATCATATCGAAAAAATAACTAAAAAGAAACGTCAAAATTGAGTCGTTCTACTATTCGTTGAAGTATTTCCAATTTTATTTCTGATAATACACATCTATACGAGCAAACGCTACTGCTTTCTAGCCTAAAGGGCAAACTTTAACCTCTCGAAGTCTAATGACGGTTATAACGTTATGACGAAGTGAGAATTAGCGTCCTGATTTGGCCGCACTGATTTTAATATGGCAACGCTGCGTAATGAAGTGCGTTTTTCAATGATCTTTGGGACTTTTTTGTCGCCAACCCAAGACGGATAAAAGCAAAAAAAAAGACAGAAAAAAGTTTATTCACTAGGGGTAACAGCAATTTCCTAATCTCTTGGCAGTTCTGGAGCAAAATCTTCATCTTCATAGATATTGCGAAACAATATTTCTTTATATTAAAGGCTTCCACGGCCTGAATCTCATTTAACATTAACACATTCCAGACATGCTCCATTTGTTTGCGAAATATTTAAATTTGTTCAAAAATTTTGAACAAATCCTCCTCCGAATGCTGCCTTGGCAATCGCGCGTACAGTACTTGGGATTAACTCTGAATACAAGGCTGACGATCAATCATCATTCTTCTATAATCGTTGCCAAGTTTTTTCGAGTGCTCCTCTCTTCTGCTGGAAGAGCTCATTGAGTTTAAAATATCAACGATCTAATGATCTATGTATCTTATGGTGCTCTGACCTGGTCCAGCGTCAGCAAAACGCAAGTAAAACGGCTCAACATTCTCCAGAACCCTGTGGTTAGAAGAGCCACCCTCCTCATGCCATGACAAAAAGCTTTAGGACATGACCATGACCAGCCTTCTTAGAGCAATTGAAGACCTATAACATCTTCAGAGAAATGCTGATATTTCTCAGCGTAACAGGTGAAAATTGCGCTTCGGCGATCAAGACTAGATTGCTTTGTAATTACCCATCCATTGCTTGACGATAACTGGCGATTCGAATCGACGAAACACCGCTTCGTCAAGTAGCTGGAGACAATGCAATTTGTGCTGAATTTCTGGCTTTTTTTCTGACACAATATCGATACGTGATACATTCTCCAGAACCCTGTGGTTAGAAGAGCCACCCTCCTCATGTCATGACAAAAAGCTTTAGGACATGACCATGACCAGCCTTCTTAGAGCAATTGAAGACCTATAACATCTTCAGAGAAATGCTGATATTTCTCAGCGTAACAGTTGAAAATTGCGCTTCGGCGATGAAGACTAGATTGCTTTGTAATTACCCATCCATTGCTTGACGATAACTGGCGATTCGAATCGACGAAACACAGCTTCATCAAGTGGCTGGAGATGATGTGACTTGTGCTGATTTTCTAGCTTTTTTTCTGACACAATATCACGTGATTTTCGAACATTGTCGTAGATCCTATCCCATCCAGATTGTGGATATTTTGCGGTCCGAAGGAATCTTCGTCTATTACCTGCGAAAGAAGTCCCCAATAGTGTAACAATTGAAGGGTTAGAAGGAGGGGTTGGCCGCCAAAAGGATGAACTCTTCAGATTTTGAAGTTTATTTTTAAACCTTAATCGCTAATTTTTCCTGGTTTTCTAGGTTATCTAATGATAGTTCTGGAGACCCCGTACTTAAACTGTAGCAAACAATAGATGACGCCACCGCCTGAAACTTTGGAGAGGAGGGAGGGAAGAAAGGGGTTGGTCGCCAAAAGGATGAACTCTTCAGATTTTGAAGTTTCTTTTTATAAACCTGATCGCTAATCTTGGTTTTCAAGGTTATCTAACGATAGTTCTAGAGACTCCTTACAATACTGTAGCAAACTATAGATGGTGCCACCGCCCCGAAGCTTTGGGAGGAGGGAGGGAGAGGAGTTGGTCGCTAAAAGGATGTAGTCTTCAGATTTTGAAGTTTCTTTTTTAAACCTGATCGCTAATCTTTACTGGTTTTCTAGGTTATCTAATGATAGTTCTGGAGACCCCTTACTTAAACTGTAGCAAACAATAGATAACGCCACCACCTGAAACTTTGGAGAGGAGGGAGGGAAGAAAGGGGTTGGTCGCCAAAAGAATGAACTCTTCAGATTTTGAAGTTTTTTTTATTCTAATCGCTAATATTTACTGGTTTTGAAGGTTATCTAATGATAGTTCTAGAGACTCCTCATATATACTATAGTAAACAATAGATGGCGCCACCGTCCGAAACTTTGGTGAGGGGCGGAAGGAGGGGGGTTGGTCGCCAAAAGGATGTGGTCTTCAGATTTTGAAGTTTCTTTTTTTAAACCTTAATCGCTAATCTTGGTTTTCAAGGTTATCTAACGATAGTTCTAGAGACTCCTTACATATACTGTAGCAAACAATAGATGGTGCCATCGTCCGAAACTTTGGGCAAGGGGAGGAAGGGGTTGGTCGCCAAAAGGATGTGGTCTCCAGATTTTAATTTTTTTTTTTTAACTCTAATCGGTAATCTTGATTTTCAAGGTTATTTAACGTTAGTTCTAAAGATTCCTTAATATATTGTAGTAAACAATAGATGGCGCCACCGCCCGACATTTTGTGACGTCCCTTCCCATCGACTGCGCCCAATTAACTCCGCATGCTACGAGTCTACGTTAATGGGAACAGAATTCTGTCTAGAATAGTTTCTTTTAGATTTACATATATTTGTTTAGCATGCTGCGCTTGCAGCATTAAATAACATGTCGTGTAATGTACATTTCCCACGTCCCCGGCTACTAAATCAACACGAAGTCGAAGTGCACACATACATGTATTTTAGCATACATCTATACAATCGCGTTCGTTTCGAAAACAATGCATTAATAGAGCTGAAACACGAGGTCGTACATCAAACTGCGCTGCAGTCAACGAAATGTATGCAATACCAAGAGACCGGAGATCATATTTATAAGCACGTTTAGGGCTTATCTGAGCTTGAAACAACGTACAAATCGATACTGTTGTTTCACAGTGTTATCTATGCTCTCTCTGTATTGCGGAAATACTACATTAGCTAATACAGTCCTTCATCTAGCATATATTTAAAAGAGAGAAATGCGTTTCCTTTTATTTATTTTTTTCTTTCTTAAAAACCTACATAGCAGTTCCCCCTTAACCGCTTACGAGCCATCGTTTAGTTTAATGTTCCTTTTACTTTATTTCTATAGTAACCTAAGCTGATGTTTAGAGTGATTTATCGAGACAACATCTGGGTTCCTTGGAAATTTTTATTTTCAGTAAAGTAGCGGTGTAGGTATGTTATCTGCGGTTCTGTGCGGTTTCTATAGACCGTACAGAAATAATAATAATATACGAACTGGCGTTTTTTTTTTATATATTTTTTTCATTACAGAGATAGATAAGTAATGCGTATAAAGAGCAGGGCCCATTATTATTTTATCAGCATGGTAAATAACGTAGATTATGGATGTAAAAAGCTGATACGGATAGTATGTTTACATTAGCTAATAAATTTTTCAGGTACACCTAAAAGGTTCAACAAAATTCCTGTTATTATTTAGAGCTTGGCGTTCTCTTTATTTGTTAAGTTCAGAATTTTGTAAAATAATATTTTTTGGTCGTCTCCTTTCCTTTTTCGAAAACGTTGAAAGATGTTCCATACCGTCCTAGTTCTCTTGAACATTGTTCCAAAAATTTTAGCCTTCTACCAGGTGTACTTCATGAAATAATTAAGACAAAACTTCCCTTTTTAAAATCGAAATTTTTTTGTGCTAAATCTTTTTAATTTTCCTCTGAACACCGTTTCCAAATCTTAACCGTCTAGCTGGTGAAGTTCGTGAAATAGTTGAGGAAAAGGAAAGTTTTTTTCAGATTCCTCAGGATACTGTTTTAAAATCTTAGCCTTCTACCTGGTGTAGTACATGAAATAATTGAGAAAAAATGAAATTTCGCTGCCCCCTCATCCCTCTTTTTCTTAAATTATACATTTTAAACGTTGTTCGAGATCCTTCCAGTTCTTCTAAACATTTTTCCAAAAGTTTAGTCTCCTACCATATCTAATTCATGAAATAATTGAGAAAAATAAAATGTTGTGACCCCCACCCATCTTTTTTTAAAATTTAAAATTTTGAAAATTGTTTCAGATTATTCGAGTTCCTCTGGACGTTGTTTCAACATTTTAACTTCATATCCTGTCTAGTTCGTGAAATAATGGAGAAAAATAAAATTTCGCTGCCTCCCTCACCCTCGTCCTCTCTTTTTTTTGAAATTCAAAACTTTGAAAGTTTTTTCAGATTAATCTAGTTCCTCTGGATATTGTTTTAAAGTCTGAGCCTTCTACCTGGTGTAGTACATGAAATAATTGAGAAAAATGAAATTTCGCTGCCCCCTCATCCCTTCTTTTTCTCAAATTATACATTTTAAACGTTGTTCCAGATCCTTCCAGTTCTTCTAAACATTTTTCCAAAAGTTTAATCTCCTACCATATCTAGTTCATGAAATATTTGGAAAAAATTAAATATTGTGACCGCCCACCCATCTTCTTTTTATTTAATTTAAAATTTTGAAAATTGTTTCAGATTATTCGAGTTCCTCTGGACGTTGTTTCAACATTTTAACTTCATATCCTGTCTAGTTCGTGAAATAATGGAGAAAAATAAAATTTCGCTGCCTCCCTCACCCTCGTCCCCTCTCTTTTCTGAAATTCAAAACTTTGAAAGTTTTTTCAGATTAATCTAGTTCCTCTGGATATTGTTTTAAAGTCTTAGCCTTCTACCTGATGTAGTACATGAAATAATTGAGAAAAAATTAAATTTCGCTGCCCCCTCAGCCATTCTTTTTCTTAAATTATACATTTGAAGCGTTGTTCCAGATCCTTCCAGTTCTTCTAAACATTTTTCCAAAAGTTTAGTCTCCTACCATGTCTAGTTCATGAAATAATTGAGAAAAATAAAATGTTGTGACTCGACTTCCTCTGGATGTTGTTTCAACATTTTAACTTCCTATCCTGTCTAGTTCGTGAAATAATGGAGAAAAATAAAATTTCGCTGCCTCCCTCACCCTCGTCCTCTCTTTTTTTTGAAATTCAAAACTTTGAAAGTTTTTTCAGATTAATCTAGTTCCTCTGGATATTGTTTTAAAGTCTTAGCCTTCTACCTGGTGTAGTACATGAAATAATTGAAAAAAAATGAAATTTCGCTGCCCTCCTCAACCCTCCTTTTTCTCAAATTATACATTTTAAACGTAGTTCCAGATGCTTCCAGTTCTTCTAAACATTTTTCCAAAAGTTTAGTCTCCTACCATATCTAGTTAATGAAATAATTGAGAAAAATAAAATGTTGTGACCCCCCACCCATCTTTTTTTTAAATTTAAAATTTTGAAAATTGTTTCAGATTATTCGAGTTTCTCTGGACGTTGTTTCAACATTTTAACTTCATATCCTGTCTAGTTCGTGAAATAATGGAGAAAAATAAAATTTCGCTGCCTCTCTCACCCTCGTCCCCTCTCTTTTTTGAAATTCAAAACTTTGAAAGTTTTTTCAAATTAATCTAGTTCCTCTGGATATTGTTTTAAAATCTTAGCCTTCTACCTGGTGTAGTACATGAAATAATTGAGAAAAAATGAAATTTCGCTGCCCTCCTCAACCCTCCTTTTTCTCAAATTATACATTTTAAGCGTAGTTCCAGATGCTTCCAGTTCTTCTAAACATTTTTCCAAAAGTTTAGTCTCCTACCATATCTAGTTCATGAAATAATTGAGAAAAATAAAATGTTGTGACCCCCCACCCATCTTCTTTTTTAAAATTTAAAATTTTGAAAATTGTTTCAGATTATTTGAGTTCCTCTGGACCTTGTTTCAAAATTTTAACTTCCTATCGTGTGTAGTTTGTGAAATAATGGAGAAAAATAAAATTTCGCTGCCCCCCTTGCCCTGGTCCTCTCTTTTTTTTGAAATTCAAAACTTTGAAAGTTTTTTTCAGATTAATCTAGATCCTCTGGATATTGTTTTAAAATCTTAGCCTTCTATCTGGTGTAGTACATGAAATAATTGAGAAAAAATGAAATTTCGCTGCCCCCTTATCCCTTATTTTTCTTGAATTACACATTTTAAACGTTGTTTCAAATCCTTCCAGTTCTTCTAAACATTTTTCCAAAAGTTTAGTCTCCTACCATGTCTAGTTCATGAAATAATTGAGAAAAATTAAATATTGTGACCCCCCAACCTTCTTCTTTTTTTTTATTTAAAATTTTGAAAATTGTTTCAGATTATTCGAGTTCCTCTGGATGTTGTTTGAACATTTTAACTTCCTATCCTGTCTAGTTCGTGAAATAATGGAGAAAATAAAATTTCGCTGCCTCCCTCACCCTCGTCCTCTCTCTTTTCTGAAATTCAAAACTTTGAAAGTTTTTTCAGATTAATCTAGTTCCTCTGGATATTGTTTCAAAATCTTAGCCTTCTACCTGGTGTAGTACATGAAATAATTGAGAAAAAATGAAATTTCGCTGCCCCCTTATCCCTTATTTTTCTTGAATTACACATTTTAAACGTTGTTTCAAATCCTTCCAGTTCTTCTAAACATTTTTCCAAAAGTTTAGTCTCCTACCATATCTAGTTCATGAAATAATTGAAAAAAATAAAATGTTGTGACCCCCATCCATCTTCTTTTTTAAAATTTAAAATTTTGAAAATTGTTTCAGATTATTCGAGTTCCTCTGGACGTTGTTTGAACATTTTAACTTCCTATCCTGTCTAGTTCGTGAAATAATGGAGAAAAATAAAATTTCGCTGCCTCCCTCACCCTCGTCCTCTCTTTTTTTTATTCAAAACTTTTTTTTCAGATTAATCTAGATCCTCTGAATATTGTTTTAAAGTCTTAGCGTTCTACCTGGTGTAGTTCATGAGATAATTGAGAAAAATTAAATTTCCCTGCCACCTCCCCCCTCCTCCCACCCATCCGCCCATCTCTCCTTAAATTACACATTTTAGAAGTTGTTCCCGATTTTTCTAGTTCCTTAAAAATTTTTCCAAAAGTTTAGTCTTCTACCGTAGCTATCTAGTTCTTCTTTTTTACAATTTAAAATTTTGAAAAATCTTTCAGATTATTCGAGTTCCTTTGGACGTCGTTTCAAAATTTTAGCTTCCTATCGTGTTCTAGTTCATGAAAAAATTGAGAAAAATGAAATTTCGCTCTCCCTCCTCTCTTTTTTTGAAATTCAAAATTAAGAAAATTCTTCCTGTAGGTCGACTAGAATGCCGTGGCAGTGATGATGGATTCTGCGCAGAAGATATGACGTAATTTGCTACTGATCGTCCTAAAAATATATTTACATTCATGTGGAACCGACTAATAGCCTATAGCGAACGAAAACAATACTTTTTAGTAAGATTAGTATGCTTCTCCCTATCTTTTTTTATTTTTATACATGTCTCGTTTCTTGACAAAAATGCGTATTCTCTGACTTAAGCGCAACAGCCATGGGATTCTGATCGACATATAAAAAAAGTTGATCGAAAAAGAAGATTTTTTGGTCACCCCTATTCCTGTTTCCACGCGTTGATGTTCTTCTGTTTTCCCCTAAAATGTCATGCCCATTCAAAAAGATTCAATTGTGACTAACTTCGCATAGGAGGTTAAAATTTTCGAACAAATTTTGGAACGATCTGACCCAACTTTAAAAATTTCGAATTTCGAAAAAGGATGTATCGGGAAGGAAGGGAAAGGAGGGGGTGGCTAATCTCACACAGACTGTTTTTATATTATTGTTAATGATGGAAGAAATCGTTAACAAATGCAGAACGAAATGTACACTATTATGCGCGAAGTATTACTGACATTTGTAGTTGTCAATTTGTGTTGCCAACTTCTCTTCTGGGTGTTGCCAACCTTTGTTTTAATTTTTCGCGTTCGTTATAAATCGATTTCCATTTACGAATCTTTCTAATTACGATTACACATTAATTAATGATTAATAAATATTAGACAAACTCTATATATTGTTGTGATACTTGCGTTGGAGAACTATTGCGGCAATTAGACGATAGAACCAGATTTAATTCCGAAGCCTCCTTTGATGTATCGCATTGTAAATGCTTTGTTGATAGTTATTTTTTACAGAGCGCTAAAAATATATCCTCTTTGTAGAGAGGCGTTTAAGTGGAAGAAACCATAAACAAAACACTCATTTCCATTCTGTAAATGTTACGAGAATTATTTCGAATGGATGATTTTAAACTGTCCTAAAATTGTGTACGCGAGATCGTTATATAAAAAAAAAGATACACGTGGAATTAATTTTCATTTTGCAGCATACCTATAGCGATATCGATTTATATCGAGATTCCCAAAGGGTTGATTTCTTTTTTAAAAACGAATACAAAGTTTCTTTAAATCCTTTAATAATAGTTTCCAAAGCTATAATTTCGGATTAAGCACCGTTTCATCCCAGTCGAGTTTAGAACGAGATATTTCTCCTTAAGATTTGTTTGTGTATACGAAGACTTATCGATATAATTGACCTACATCCTAAACAAAAATTAAAAATAGAATCCACGGTATTATTGACTAAATTCTCGTCGTAGACTTTAATCCCCTACCTCCCCCAGATTTCAGGACCTTAACATCCATAACAATACATCACGTAATTAAGGCAGTTGTCACTTGTAATGGTCCCGTTCTAACCGAGCGTGTCACCTAACTACCGTGAACTGTGTTAATTCATCTAGGCCGCAAGGACGTTAAGATTACAATTTAGATCGAAAATTACCGAAGAAATAAACGATGATGCGGCGGCATTCCATCGTACTTATTAGGCGAACCTTGTAACAATATTTCTAATAGATTTATCTCGTGGAATTAGAGGGAGATAGAGGATTATTGTCCATTAAATCCGCTATAAAATTCTTGTACCACTTCCAGTTCTCGTATATAACTCGAGGCAATAAGATGTTATGTGTTCGTGTTGTATTTTTTTTTTATTTTCGTGAATTGAAGTAGTTTCTTTAATAACACAGAGAATCTCAGACAAGATCTGTTTAATTCAATTCTAAAATTAGATTTCTGATTATATACAATTTCATCTAAATTATAGCTTAGATACTATGTTTCTCGAAAACATAACTCGATGTACAGATATTAAGAACATCCACTTCCAAATTAATTTACTAAACCATCTCTTAATAAACTTACAAAATGACGTTATTTCGACGTAAATTATAGACGGATTACAATTTTTAAACTTGAACGTTGACTTTAAAAGCGCTTAAATTAGGAAATCAACGTCGAAAAGACGACACTATTATGTTATGCCTTAAACTTTAAATTTCAGAAACCAACCTCAGGTCTAAAAACTGACGACATCTTTACATCGCAAAAACGACGTTTTTACGTACCACCCTCATTATAACCGTTATAAATAACGTCTAAATGACGGTAGGATCACGTGATTATACCACAAGCCATTAACATGAAAATTAGACGTCTTACGGACGTGTCGAATGACGCGATTTCGACGCAAATTAAACAGACATTTTTATATCATCTTATTCTGCTTTCTCTATCTTTATTTAAACAAAAAAAAAACTTATTAGTTTAAAATTTTCAAGCTTAAACGTCGACCTTTAAATTTAAAAAATGAACGTCGAAAAGACGTCATTACATCATCTGAACAGTAACGATATGTTTACACGGCAAAATTGACGATTTTTTAGACTTCAACACTATCAGGTAATCGTTTTTAATCGATTACGTCATTGCAGCCGTCAAATTTGACGTCCAAATGACGGTTAGATCGCATGATTGGTTATTGACAAAAATTAGATATCTTATTCGATATTTTCTACTTTTATTTCAACAAAAAAACAATATCGAATTAAAATTTTCAAGTTCAAACATCGAATTAACTTTTAAATTTCAAAAATTAACGTCTAAAAGACGTCATTATTTCATTTAAACAGTAATCATATGTTAATACGGCGAAATTGTCGTCTTTACATCTCAATACTATCAAATCATCGTTTTTACATCGATTACGTTATTGTAGCCGTCAGATTTGACGTGTACATGACGGAAAGATCACGAGTTTACATCACAAAAGCCATTGGTATGAAAATTATACATCTTATAACATTCCATGTTATGTCATTCTATATCTTCAACCTTTATTCCAACAAAAAAACAATATTGAATTAAAATTTTCAAGTTTAAAAGTTGGCTTAACCTTTAAATTGAATCAATTAACGTCGAAGAGACGTCATTATAGCATCTAAACAGTAACATGATGTTTACACGGCGAAATTGTCGATTTTATAGACTTCATCACTATCAGATCATCATTTTTAATCGATTACGTCATTGCAGCCGTCAAATTTGACGTCTAAATGACGGTTAGATCGCATGATTGGTTATTGACAAAAAATTAGATACCTTATTCGATATTTACTACTTTTATTTCAACGAAAAAACAATATCGAATTAAAATTTTCAAGTTCAAACATCGAATTAACTTTCAAATTTCAAAAATGAACGTCGAAAAGACGTCATTATATCATTTAAACAGTAATCATATGTTGATACGGCGAAATCGTCGTTCTTACACTTCAAGATTATTACATCATCGTTTTTGCATAGATTACGTTATTGTAGCCGTCAGTTTTGACGTGTAAATGACGGAAAGATCATGTGATTACATCACAAAAGCCATTGCTATCTTATTCTAGATTTTCTACTTTTATTCCAAGAAAAAACAATATTGAATTAAAATTTTCAAATTTAAACGTTGACATAACCTTTAAATTTAAAAAATCAACGTCGAAAAGACGTCATTATTTCATCTAAACAGTAACTATATGTTTACACGGCGAAATTATCGTATTTTACACTTCAACGCTATCAGATAATTGATTACATCATTGCAGCCGCCAGATTTGACGTTTAAATGACGTATGGATTGAATGATTGGCTATATTGGCGTGAGAATTAGATATCTTATTTTCTACTTCTATTCCAAGAAAAAAAAAACAATATTGAATTAAAATTTTCAAGTTTAAACGTCAACTTAACGTTTAAATTTTGAAAAATTAACGTCGAAGAGACGTCATTATATCGTCTAAACATTAAGGATACGTTTATTTGGCGAAATTATCGTATTTATACTCCAGCATTATCAGATCACCATGTAGTCGTCGATTACGTCACTGCAGCCGCCAGATTTGACGTTTAAATGACGGTTAGATCGCACGATTGATCATTGAGGTGAAAAATTAAATATCTTATTCTATATTTTCTAGTTTGAATTAAAATGTTCAAGCTTGCCTGATTATCTCTGATTCTTAATTATGTTATAGTGTAAATATGACGCCTTCAAACGTCAAAACATTCAAACGTTTAAACGCTACTGCTTTCAAGCGCAAAGGGCAAGCCACGTTAAATTGTGTCATATTTTTTTTGTTGACGAGAAAGTGGGTGGTTTAAAAATCTGTTTTTATTATTTATGATCGCTATCAAGTTAGGAATTATTACAGCAATATTTTTTTAAAAGATTTTTTCTCGTAATAAAAATATTTAACCGTACACGCGGCAATTTTTCCAACGTGGCTAAAAAATTACCTCAGTAACAGTAGCAGCTGACGCAATATTCCACGGGGACCCTTTTTTTGCGATGTAGGGGAATTTTTTTTTAACTAAAATGGCCGACTAAATTACGCGAGAAATATTAAAATGGATAATAATAGATTGTGGGGTTTAAATTGAGTTTAAACTTACCTACAATATTAGAGTTGGTGTTAGATTAATTTCGTGTAATTGGAACTTAAAAACACTTCTTTATTTATTTATTTTCGTTTAAATATAAGCACAATAACTCCACATAAAACAAAGCACTAAATCCACACAATAAATTTTCTGGAATTTGTTTTGTTTTATTTAGCGATGAAAGCCAAGGGGAATTGGAATTAACCGACGCTTTAATTTGATTAGATTATATAATTTATAAAAATAGTATTAAATTATTGTCGGAAATTATTAATTTTTATTTTAAGATAAAAGGAAATTTTAAATTAAAAATTAACGATTTAATAATTCCTCTAAGATTAACGAAGCACTTTTTAAATATAAATTTGTGTGCGACTACATTCGGTTTCTTCCTTTGTTAGTTTAGTTTAGTATATTTTACATATAATTTATATATATAGAGAGAGAGAGAAAGAAAGAGAGAATAGGATTAAATAGTATAACAGAGTTAAGATTCAGTTTTAAGAGGAGAAGAAATTAAAAATTAGAAATTTAGAAATAGACGGCACGAAAGCTGGAGAAAAAACAGCCCGTGTGCACGCGCTACACAAGCTTTCTGCTGAAGAGTGGCTAGCTTTCCCGTAATACGGCAGTACTATAGGGTTTGCTACTCGTGAACTCGGGCAAAACAGAATGGGATATAGCCGGAGTATCAGAAGGCCGCGCACGCAGCTTGTCCGTAGCACACCGTTATGTTTAAAGGTTTGATACCGACTGGTATTTTAACATTATTCCATCCATCCTAAATATGATTAAAATCATGCCTGCTGATAAACTTCCTTTTTTTTCCCCCACATGCTCTTTGTTTTCATCGGCTAATGTACATACCTGGTATGACCTATGTAGACGTGTCATTAACGACATATATACTTACTTTAAAATATTTACTAATTTATATTTATACATAAAGCTAATTATGAAAGCAATATTTTAAAGAAAAGATCATGAATCTTGCGAAGCCAGTATCGATGATGAAAAATCGATTTTTGAAGTGGAAATGTCAAAATCTCAAAACGTCAACGGATCACGTCATTGATTAATATCCATTTTAAGACGTTAGTAAGGATGTTAACTGTCTGAGTTCGAATAAAAGCCCAACCATATTAAATGCAGATGTCGAAAGAGTTTTGTCAAACAATTTCAATCATTCTTCTTCCTTCTAAGGCTAAACGTTGTGTTCTCGAGTCCTTTAGGCCGCCCAATTATTGTACAAACCTAAGTTCAAGTGGAGTTCAACTAAATGGAAGTTCAACTGAACTTGAGTTTAACTTTTTGGTGTCTGTTTAGATTGAGTTTAGCTAAGCTTTGGCATCTATGTACATATTGATAACATTATTATCTTGTTCTGTATGTAATGTGATCATGTACTTTATCGTAGACAACACAAAAATTGCTGAACAATATGGCATCACAAGTCGGCTTTCCCAGTGGACTAAAGCCAAAATCCAATTAAAAGTTGCAAAAAATAGATTTTTATACAACTGTCACTAAAAATGACACTTTTAATGCAAGTTAATCGGATTAAAAATTGAGTTTTATAACATAAGCGTGTTTCCTAATTTAATGTCAATATTTTAGGCGACGATTTTTTGGTCCATTTTAAACAGAAAACTTCATATGAAAGTATGACCTAAACGTCTGTCAAAATAGGTAGCTGAAATTCCGTACGAACGCCACTGGTGGAATTAAAAAAAAATTTGGTGCACTCAATAATGCCTCTTGATACATAGTACACGTATACCACATTTCATTAAAATATCTCAAGTAGTATTACAGGAATTAATGAAAAACTATTTATTTTTAAAAATCTTTACCACCCTGTATCTCAAAAGTTAAGACGTTTAGGTCATACGTTCATATGAAGTTTTCTTTTTAAAATGGACCAAATAATCGTCCCCTACAATATTGACATTGAATTAGGAAACATGTATATGTATTCAATGGGCATCATCAATAGTATCAATCAATCTCATCAAAATCCAGTTTTATTATTTGAATAGGAATACAAACGTTTGTAAAAAACGTCAACAAAACTTTCTTGACGTTTCTAATTCTCAAATATCAGTGTATTACTATGATTGGCACCTCTGACTTCTGATGCATTTAATTTTTGTGATAAAATGTCAAAAATTTTTGTAGAAATGCTAAATCATTTAATTAAATATAATCAGTTGTATAAAAAAAATAGTGTACCATGCACGTGTTAAAAATGCTATTTTATTTCACTCGTAAATTTTTAACTCGTGAAATAAAATCGCACTTTTAACACTAACTTGTATCATAAATAACTAAATTTTGGAAAAAGAACATGAGCTCAAGTCACAGTTTATGAGAGAAAAGCATGAATTCGAACTTATGAAGAAAAAAACAGCACATGAAATGAAGTCAATGGGAGAAGAGAGAAATACTTCGACTTTTGACGTAAATGTCATTGCAAATGTGTCAAAATCGTGTCAGATTCGGACTCTTCTGGCCTAGGATAGTGCTGTCAAGCTGTCAAAAGTCACGTGTAGGTTAAATTAGATTAGATTAGATTTAATTTGGTAAGACTGTAATGCTGTCTACATTGATTAGATAACTTCATTGTTATTATCTGTTTAGTTGTTAAAAATTGACATCCCATAGGTTAAGGTTATGTTAGAGAAGTTTCTATTGTTATTTCCGGTTAACGTAGCTTTTATAATAAAAGGAGCAGCATTGTCTTGAAGAAAGAAAGAACCAATTTCTGCAGCAAAGCTGTAGTGTTAAAAATAAAATGACAGGTGCTCCTTGTCAAAATAATACATGCATTTGACAAGGCTTATTATGACAGACAAATCGTGGCGTTTCCGTGAACTATCATAAGATTTTCAACGATCAATTTTTTTATTAAAATGTTGAAATTGAGTTCGTTGAAAAACTGTTCAATTAAAGCCAATAAATTTGAGATTTGATTTATTAAAATCGCATTCAATTGTGAGGAAATTTTAGACGGTTCATAACCTCCAACTCACACACCTAATTTGACTACAGAAATGAAGAAATTGAATTATACATTCGCGATCAGAGCGCGGTTATAAACGTATATTACGGAAAATTATATCAGATCTTCATAATATAGAATGTTCCCCCATTTTATCGCATAAAATATAAAACGCTTCCGTTCCATATACCAGCAGGAATAGACCCCGAGTTATATAAATATTACAGAAGACAATTCTATCGCCTATTATGACCCAGCAATAGAGAGGAAGTGAGTTCAGCTGAATGCGCTGAAATTGCACCATTCAAAAAGCCTTTACAAAAGGTTTTATTTCACGTTTCAACGACTTCAAACTTGTCTCTCTGTTGCATTGCAATTCTTCATTTTTATTACCCTATCTTTCCACCCTTTATGCATTGTATTGTATTAGGTATATAGATATATAGCTATTTAAAAAAGAAAAGACTTATTAAAAGTAATATGTTGTTGATGCAATAGATGACAAAATAAAAGATAATTCATTAACATCAGAAATTCCTAAATAATCATATTATAATTTGTCAATCATCGCTGTCATATTGACAGCAGATAATATACAATGACGTCGAAATAACCTCCGAATTTTAAAGATCGATTCACGACGTGCAAATTTAATCAAAATTTTACAAAAAGATAAAGACGCGATGAAGAAAAATGTCTGAGAGTGAGCTGTCATGCCCTTTATATACAGGGAAAATAGGTAAAATCGCCGTCAAAAAATAAATCTATCCTCTATGATAATAATTCTTTATTCGTCATATTATGGATTGTCAATCATCGCTGTCACATTGACAGATGACATTACATTAATTTTCGCAACACAATAACCTCAAAATCTTAAAGACTGGTTCATGGTTTCGTCAAAAGCTTTTTTGGTCGCCAGTTTATTGCTTCCAGTCGTTCAATCAACATCTTAGAAAAAAATATAATTTCAAATAAGACACGGCGCAAAATAGAGGGGGTGGTAACGCTACTTAACAATGTTGTTCCTAACAAAAGGCCTTTTCCTTTGCTTTTCAGTGTAGTGCAATTTACACTACTACACTTTTTACAGTGCTGCAACGAAGCCGACAATACAAAGGAACGAATCGAGTGTAATAGATGGATTTGTAACATAACCTCAAAAATCAACTCATCATAACGATCATAACCTCACTTAACAAGAAACGAATACCACTTTCTAAATTCAGGCGTTGTGTAGTTACTAATCCCTTACAAAAGTGACTTATAGATCTACAGGGTGACATAGAAAAAACTATAATGCATAGCAACATGTGATAGAGCACCAAGAAATAACAAAAAAAGTCATCCTGTACATTGTGCTCAATTTTAGACATTTGCCTTAATCTTCTATAAAGAAAATCAATAGAAAATTGATTTTTTGAAGATCTATTATCAATATTTTATCACCCATCCAAAATTTATTTGGTACGCCACTGATATAAAAGCAAGAGAGCAAAGTAACGTCCTCTGACGTTACCCTAAAAAATTGGCTGTCAAAATTATTTCGAAAGGGAATGAAGACGAGTTGAATTTCGCGCCAACTTTTAAAATTTTCTGAGATTGGCCAAACTGGCCATGATCGAGTTGATAGATCTTCCCATCGGGCCCAAAGAACTGGCCACCCTGTCGATATAGCACATGCAAACGCGCTCTCTAGGCAACTAAGGACCTCTCTAAGAGAATTACGAGAGGATAATTGGTGGAATAAGGTGTCTTCTCTCGCGACTGGCGGCGGTTCCTTGCACGGCCCTGATGGCATTACCTACTCGCCTTCTGGAAAAGCAGAAATTCTCGCGAAACATCACGAGTCCAATGCTGACGTGGATTCCGGCGACGATACGGCCGACATCGTTGAGGAGCGTCTTCGCGGCCTCCCTGATTTAGAGGGAGAAGATCTTGCCCTCACTTCCCAAGATGAGGTAAAGTCCATCATTCAACGCCTGAAACCCGGCAAACCTCCTGGTAGCGACCAGATTTCCAACACAGCCCTCAAAAAGCTGCCCCTTGACGCCATCCTTCAGTTGGTCCGTGTCGTAAACTCATCTCTTCGCCTCTGTCACTTCCCATCTGTGTGGAAACACACAATAGTAGTCTCCATTCTGAAACCTGGGAAAGATCAACTATTCCCGGAGAGCTCTTTGATCTCCTGTTCGGGGAAGATTGTCGAATCCGTAATTCTCGCCAGACTCAGGGAAGAGCTCTTCATCACGGAAATCATATAAGATGAACAGTTCGGATTCAGAGAAGGTCATTCGACGGAATTTCAATTGTTCCGCCTGACAGGCGCGATTCGAAACGCTCTTGAACGCCGCGAGACCCTGGGCGCTGTTTTTCTAGATTTAGCCAGGGCCTTCGACACTGTCTGGCAACCCCAATCTGGTCCGCTTAGCCAAGTCGTACCTACAAGGTCGAACATTTGCCGCTAGACAGGGAGTCGCTCTTTCCTCTAGAAGGCCTGTCGCTGCCGGTGTCCCGCAGGGGTCCATTCTCGCCCCGAGCCTGTTTCTAATCTTCATGTCCGATCTCCCGAGATTTGAAGAAGTGGAAAATGCCGATGACACCGCCATATACACGGCATCTACGAGCGAAGAACTGCTCCGCAACAGGCTCCAGCTCTCACTTGATGAGATCCTCCGCTGGGCCTCCAGGTGGCGTCTACACGTCAATAAATCCAAATGGATTTCGACTCCTCTGGAGTCCCTCGGTATTGTATTTGGGGATGAGGTTGGACTCACGACTAACCTTGCGGACACACGTGAGCAGATCTATTGAGAGGTTCTATGGCGCTGGGAGTTTTCTCCTACCCCTGCTGTGTGCGAGGAGTGCGCTGTCATTGAAGATCAAAATCCTCCTGTATTTAACGTTCTTGAGTACTACAGAATAGGATGCTGCGAATGATTGTGGGGGGCCCGTGGTTCGTCCGCAATCAACAGATTCGTGACGACCTGGGGGTTCCTTCCCTCAAGCAATTTATGGTTGGACTGGCCGAGAAGACGTTGGAAAGGATTGATAGATCCGAAAATCACAGACCACCTCCCATGATCCACGTCAGGAGAGCCATGGCACTGGCTGAGGACGCCGCAGCATAGCGTCACAACAACCGATGCAGGAACACCACCATCTATCATCTCCCTGCCTTGAAGCAGCGAAGACCTAGTTACCTATTCACCCAGCCCTTGAAGGGAGTCCATGAAGAATAAAAGGCTCAAGAACCTTGTTCGGCCTTAGCACGAGCGTGATTGACCATAGAATCTTCCCATCCTCTCCAAAATCTTGGCGTTTGTGCCTTGATTTTGGGTCACATTGTCAAACGTCAATGTGACCAATTCGCGTGTACAAAATTAAAATTTCCTACAATAACTAGTATTTATTTCGACAGGACTTCACTGTTTGATAAAACGAATTAATTAAACAATTAAAAAAGCATTTATAACTCGAGAAATTGCAATTAAGGTTGAATATTAACGTCATTTTTATTCAGCGATGTGCTATTAATAAAGTCGTTCGTTCAAATGAGCTGCCATTAATAATAATATGCAGAGAAATGAGTTATTTAATTTAATGGTAAATTTTCATTTCCAGAACTTTCTTTTTACAAAACACCCGCATATATATAATATTAAGAATATTGATTACTCTATAGCAAGTAGGCTTTTTGCGAAATAATAATATTGATCATAGATTCTCGTTCAAAAAAAAAACCTCTCTCTCTAGCTCTTAATATAAAAACTTATGGTTAATATCCGTTCACGTCTTTATAGTGGATATACCACTAGAAGAGCCAAGACATTGATTGATTTGTTGACTTTGCGTATTAATTCTATTCCCAAGATCGTAATTTCTGAACTGTTTATGACTGTGGATATATAGTTATGGATATAGATGAATTTCCCGATTAAAATACCCGACGAGCTCTATCTAAAATTAATTTTAATTTATCAATATAAATCGCCGCCTAGACATTAGATAAATTTGTCGCAATTTTTTCGAAGACACATCTTATTATTGCTTTTATTTTATTTGCTGAAAGAATCCAATTACCGGCTACCCTTTTCAAATTTAAATAGCAGCAACATTTATCTATCTTTACTTCGTAAGGGTTATGAATTATGACGAGGGTTAGTAAAAAAAAAAATCGATTCTAGAGAAATTTTATCGGAGTAAGCACACACCCGGTGGAGGACCCTGCTTCCCGAAACTTCTGAATAAAATTTAGGTACCGCTTTCATGTAGTATTTGAGATGCTCTCGTTGAGAGAGAGGGAGAGGGAAGTGAGGGTTGTTCGTGAAGCCGTATTGAGTGCTTTCAAAGTTATCTGGATGATTTGTATCCTTAAAGAAAGCTAGGGAAAACATGTGTATACTTATTTTATTCAAGCTGAATCGATCAATTTAATTATTTACCCCCTCCCTCCAATTTTATAATAAATAAAAGGTTAAGCTATTATAGATGATATTTTAATGACATCCGAGTAGTGTCTATTCCGTCCTTTTTTTTCGGAAGCTATCCGATCGATATAAGAGACCAGAGTTTCCTGAATTTCGCGATTTCGGCTGCATCTGGTCAAGGTCATCCATTGTCCGCATGGGTATTCTAGCGTTCGCCTGAAATATATATATGTTATGATGGATTTTGCGAGAACCGTGAATTGTTTCCTCTTCCGGTACACATTCAGAACCCGTACAAAGGACACGCAAGACGTAATGAATAATAAAACGGCGACTTTTCGGAATAAACAGCGATTAGTCGAGTCGTTTCTATTACTGGCGCAGTCAGTAGGATCAACATCATCATTGGCACTGCTCTCTCCTTTTAAGACTGAGCGAAGCTCCTGAACCCTCTATTCATCGCTTGAAGCAACCTTTACCGGTTGCTGAGTGTTGGAAAGATGATGTAGGTGATGTCGTCTAAGTATAGTGATGTGTGAAATAGTTTCTAGTCCATGTTCGTTCTCGAGAATAGATGTTGGACCCTCCTGACAACAATGCGTTATAACCAAAGTGCAGGAACGATGCTATCCTCTATCAAGTGTGATTCACTGGCATCGGTAAAGTACAGTCGATCAGCCTCACATGTATATTGTTATGAATATTCTAGAACATCTGGAAATTATTTAGAAAACCGTAAGATGACCGCTAGAGGGCGTAACTGATCACCAAAAATTGTAATTCTTATTTTACGCAAAATTTACCAACTTAAGGTCTATCGTAAATATGAAAATCGGAATCTACAGAAAATTTTGCATATTTTACGTCGAACTACTTTTTTGTATTTTGTCAAATGAAGGGAAGGGAGGAGGGGAAACTTTGTATCGAAGGAACGCTTATAACTCCGCTTCTGTTGAATCAAATTTTGCAAACTTAGTCTCGTCCGAAACAGCATTACTCCTCCAATCAACTGCTAACAAATTAGAACCAATCTAATAAGTGACGTGCATGCTAGAGGGCGCTGTTTAATTTTTTTCGGAAATTTTGTTTTTTCTCGAAAAATATTAAATGGAAACATACATTTTCGACAAGAAATTAAAAAAGTAGGCTAAATTAGCAACAAATCAGCGAAAACCGGTTCTCCCTATCTTTTACCAATCCGAAGATATCTTCAGAAACGTGTTCGATGGTAAAAATTTCTTCTATAAACGGAATTTAGCAAATTTGATCTTATTAGAAAGGAGTTTCATTGGCCTATGTTTCGTGCTTGAAACTGTTTAATATTGTTTCGTCAATTACCGCTAGAGGGCGTTAAGGAAATTTAAATACAATACAATGTAAATTCCTTTATCGCCCTCTAGCGGCGACGGGCAAGATAAAATTAAACAGCTTCAATTACTACACATAGGACAATGAATATCCTTTCTAATAAGATCAAATTTTTGCTTTTTTACCATATCCATACGTTTCTGAAGATATCTTCGGATTGGTAAATGATAGCGATATCCGGTTTTCGCTGATTTGTTGCTAATTTAGCCTACTTTTTTAATTTCTTGTCAAACATATATGTTTCCATTTAATATTTTCGAGAAAAAAACAAAATTCCCGGAAAAAATTAGACAGCGCCCTCTAGCATGCATGTCACATATTAGATCGGTTCCAATTTGTAAGCGTTAGATTGTAGGATTAATGCCGTTTTCAACGAGACTAAATTTGCAAAATTCGGTTCAACAGAACCGGAGTTATAAGCGTTCCTTCGATACAAAGTTTCCCCTCCTCCCTTCCCCTCACTTGACAAAATACAAAAAAGTCGACCGACGTAAAATATGCAAAATTTTCTGTAGATTCCGATTTTCATATTTATGATGGACCTTAAGTTGGTAAATTTTGCGTAAAATAAGGATTAAAATTTTTGGTGATCAGTTACGCCCTCTAGCGGTCATCTTACGCTTTTATAAATAATTTCCAAATGTTTCTCGAGGTCACTTTAGTCGATAAAATTTTTTTCCCCAAAGTTGTACTATAAACCGTTCCGGAGATATGGCCGGGCGACATTCTTAGTTGACCACCCGGTATATCCTGCGGTGATCTAACAAATGTATAGTAAATTATATGGGAGGTCTACACAGACACAATACACAACGGCTTATAAAAGCCAGACAATAACTTAGTTATATTTAAAGGATTGTGTCTCTGGAGAAGGAAGAATGAATATATACAGGATGGTGCAACCAAGATGGAGCGAGCGATTATAATTAAACGTTGAGGGATTTCGAAAAACCATTCTGTAATCGGATTGAGAGCTACATGGACACTACGTTTTAAAAATATTGAATCAAAGTTATGTTTTTTAAATGGAACACTCGGTATTAAAATATTCCAAGCCTATGTTCGCGAAAGAATGCAAAATGTCGTAAAAATGTTAGTGACAATTATTTTTGCAAACGCACCTTTAACGTTACAAGATATAAATATTGTAAGGGAGCATAGAGCTATAGAGCCTAAAATTTTCTATTACAAGAAGGTACAGGAAAGCAGAATTTGAAAAATATGACAAAGGTCTGTATAAATATATACTAGGCCTCCTTTTTTTGTGGAGATCAATCTATTGCGTGTGCTATTTCTAGGTTATGTTTCGCTAGTGGTTTGACATTTCTGTAAGGATTTTCAGTTGATATCCAATAAGAATTACGAATTATAAAGCGGCAATTTTAAAACGTCGTTCAGGAATGAAAAATAAAATCATATTTTGTACTCCTTTTAATTACTGAAATATTAATTGTATTAAAATATACTGCAAAATAGAAAATGATAATTATTTTAATGTTCCTGGAGGAAGTTTTAAAATTGCCGCTTGATATTTCGTAATTCTGATTGGATTTAGTATTATTACCAACTGAAAATTCTCAGGAAAATGTCAAATCATTCGTAAAATATAAATAACCATTTTTAGATCGTTTTCTAAGTACATATTTTAGACTGATCTCCGCAAAAAAAGGAGGATCGTTTCGAACTCATAGTCAAACGTTTACTTTCCGTTAAACTGTTAGTAGTCGACATAATATACCATTCATAACCTCAAATTTACTAACCTGTCAGCTGCGATGCGTACTGGTGGGAGTGATGGTGTTTCCAAATTTTTGTGTAGGTCCGTGTTGTGAAGCCATTTGCAATCATCCTTAGGATAGAAACAGAACGAGTTTATATTTATATCAACGCCAAGCACCTACAAACACGAGCCCGACTATGGAGATAACTTTTTGACAGTTTTAAAATTTTAAAGTCATTTTGACCAACTTAAGATAAAAAAAATATTTATAAAAGCTACTATGGTATGGCAGGGAGCACTCAGCCGATAACCAAATTAGAAATTTAGAAATGCTTAGCTTTCGGCGTTGATCAAAGTTAAAATTAAATTTATAAAAACACATTTTCTTCAGAATTTGTTGCTTTATTGCAACACCCCCTTGAGAGCAATAAATTATTTGTCTATTCCGAAATATATGGTCATATGTATTATAATTAAATTCTCAGTTAATAACGTTTCAGAATCTTCAATATCATCTAATGTCACCTGATGGCTGATTTCACAAAATAAGCAGCATAAAGAGGTTTCCTAAGCATGTAACCTTTTTTTACTTTTTTGTTTCAGAAATCTAACTAGTTTGCAATTTTAAAAAATCTACATTATTGTCGGATTAAATTGACTTGAAAGGTTTCGTTAGCAACGCAACACGTTTTGCCCACTTCAAAATATAAATTGATTGAATTTCTGACTGAATATATTGTAATAATAAGTTTTTTTTCAAGATTAAATCGTCCATTTCACGACTAAAAATTAATCAATAACATCGACATATAATGAGATCACTTAACATTAATAACATCGTAATGAGTTTGTATTGACATAATGTTGACGTCATAATGACAGTTTAATGACACTGTACCAACATACATACTTGTGCGTAAGATTAAACAGCGGTCATTCGAGCTTCGACAGTGGATGAGATAACATCTAAAGAGACGTCGTCGTGTTACATTGGATGAATTGAATTCGTTCTTATCTGTTGAATTTTTCGATATTTTCGTTGTTGTTTCGTTCTTTCTCGGTCGATATTAGGAACTACCTAATATGAATGCTACTTGCTAGTACTAAACTGCGTTTTGATACGACAAAATATGCTTTAGTGCGAGTCGTACCTGTTCAGGCTCTTACGTTCGTCAGATTCTCTCTTTTTGTGTTGACACTCGGATTCTCTCCGGGTGGGTGCTCCAATGGCATAGTTCCGCTGACGCCACATACCCTCGTGAGGGTCTATCAACCGATTAGATCAATCTCAATCTGAAGTATATCTTTTTTGAGATAATTAACGGCAGTAAAATGCCCAAAAAGCATTCGTATTGGTACTGTTCTTATTATTGATGGTTTTCATTGGGTTGAATCTTTTTCGGGTGTAGTATTTTCACGTAGTTAATTTTGTTAATAGGATCACTGTTTAGTTGATTGTGCTCAGAGGTGTACGTATCTTGTGGCTATAGTCTTCTCTGTCCATTATTACAGTTGCGTTTTGGTTTTCTGATCATACCACTATTAAGGTTTTGTCCTTGTGAATATTTTCTCAACACCTTTAGTAATATTCCTAGTCAGTGGTTTGGTGTTCTATGATCTTCAACACATCTCATATGTGATTTCGTCTGCTTCAATTTCTTCGCTAGGACTTTCTTTTTCATCCTCTCTAAGTTGATGTTCTAATAACTTGATTAATGTTTTCTGGTTGTGTGTTTGGTTGGTGTTGAGTTTGTCGAACTTGTGTTTCTCCGTTGTGCAGTAACAACCGTTCTAACAGTAATGTCTGCCTAATATGAACGTTAATTGCAAGTCAAATTTTGCTTTGATGCAACAAGATATGCTTCAGTGCGAGTTGTAGCCGTTCAGCTCTTACGTTCGTCAGATTCTCTCTTTTTGTGTTGACACTCGGATTCTATCTGGGTGGGTGTTCTAATGGCATAGTTCCGCCGACACCACATACCCTCGTGAGGGTCTATCAACCGATTAGAGAGATTTGACCTCCGTGAGAGTCGCGAAGGGTCAATCTTCAGGATGATAGTTGCATTTCCAATGTCAATAATTGAAATTTGCGAATACGATTTTCCTTAATACATTGTAAGGTGCTTGGTCTTCTGAGATAGTAAAGTAGTAATGTGTGTTTCTTTGTTGTAATTGCAGGATCTCTGCACTTCAGCTTTGATGCAACGAAGTTAACCAACGACTACGAGTTCCGAATCCTTCTAGCTCTTATGGTTCGCAGATCTTCCAACTTCGTTTGACGCTCAGATTTGTCAATCATTTTTTTTTGTATCCAACAATATGATCTATCCAATATGAACGCTAGTTGAAAGTTAAATTTTGCTTTGATGCTACGAGGTATACTTCAGTGCCAGTTGTACCTCTACAGCTCTTATGTTCTCGTCAGATTCTCTCTATTTGTTTGACACTCGGATTCTATCTGGGTGGGTGTTCTAATGGCACAGTTCCGCTGACGTCACATACGCTCGTGAGGGTCTATCAACCGATTAGAGAGGTTTGACGTCCATGAGAGCCTCAAGAGGTCTCAATCTCAATCTGAAGTATTATCTCCTTTTGAATTAATTCAATTTGTTCTTATTATTGAAGATTTATTTATTTTTATTCTAATTGTTGTAAAATAATACTTTCCTGAAATATCTTAAGTAATAGTTTTGTATGTATATTGTCATTGTCAAAACGTAATAACGAAAACCTTAAAAAATGTGCCTATTTTATTACAAGAAAAAAAGGAAGTTAAAGAATTTATAGAAAAAAATGATACTCAATGAAGAGTTTGCAAGTGTCTAGATTTTTTATATTGAAACCCCCTCTTAAATAATATTATTATACAATACTGTAAGACCTGTACATATTATCAAAAAAAACATTAGCAAATTTTATAAAACCTTAGCTTCCGGTTTACATCGATAAGAGAAACATTGATAACACACAAGTTCAACTAACTCCTATATAAAATTACAAACTATATAAACGCAATTTAAATACCTTCTTATACATAATTACCATTTTTATCCTCGTTCGTGGATGAAACAAAAACTAAAGTACCTTTAATGATACTTATAAAGCATATTAGAGGTAAGAGCTCTTTATACAATGAACAGATATCGCAGGAATAAATCTCAAAAAGTAGGAAGGGGATGGCTTTCACTCCCGTGATGGGAGGGGATGAGTGGTAAAGCCGCTTAGCTTCTTTAGGTAGGTTTTCAGCCGAAGATGTACAGCTTTCCAGGTTATTTTTAATGTAACAAGATAAAACCGGCAGATTTACAGCGACCAATTTTAAGCAAAAGCACAGGCACTTAGCTCGTGGGACTTTAGAAAATAGGCTGGCAAAGATTATATAGGATTACAGTTTTGTACCACATCATACAGGCACGAATATGTTTTTGTCTTTCGAGTTCGACAAGAATTTACCGTTTTATATAAATATTTCGATGTGGCCTGTTTTGAGTTTGACTGTCTTAATAAAACAACGTTTTCTTGGTTAAATATTTACGTCTAAGTTTTTTTTTTATGTCACTCTTGAAATAATATTTACGTTACGGAGTCGCCACAATAATAAACTCACTGTTTTCATTGCGATACACGCATCTGTTTTTACAATTAAGTTTTACGAAATAGAACACAATGTTTTCATACACTATCCCTCATTGAAATTTGAACGTTAAAACTTGAATTGCAAGATTGTCCAAACATTCTACCACCAGTTTACATTAAATAGCTCCCTCTTCAATCTATTTTGTCTCCATAAAAGTAATCACCACCCCCTTCTCCCTTGTGGTTGTCTTGAGATCTTATGTAGGTATCTTGACACCTTGTGTCGGTATCTTGACATCTTGTGTAGGTATCTTGACATCTTCTGTAGGTGTCTTGACATCTTGTGTAGGTATCTTGACATCTTGTGTAGGTGTCTTGACATCTTGTGTAGGTATCTTGACATCTTGTGTAGGTATCTTGACATCTTCTGTAGGTGTCTTGACATCTTGTGTAGGTATCTTGACATCTTCTGACATTTTTGATCTTATCTTGATCCACCACTTGGTTAAAGAGTTTCGTTAAGTTAGACTGCAATACCAAAAGGAAGCAGCCAGTCCTATTGCTTCTAGATGACTTTGTATAGGAAACAAGCAGCAATATGCTGAGCAATAATTTCAATATGAAAGCCCTTTAAAGCGCAGCTAAAATCGTTCATTTTGGGAAACGTTTTAATGTCGAAAAAATGAAAAGTTTGTAATTTAACGTTTAAACAACGTTTATTTAACGTTTATAAGCATTGCACGTTGCAACCTTGTGATAAACGTTTCCTCGTTAGTGCAATAGATGAAACCAAGTTTCAAGAACGATCCAGTAGCAATCTTTATATAGAGTTTACCACCATTACCCTTCAAACCTGTGATTTATATTAACAAGTCGTTAAATCTACAAAAAAAAAATGGTACCACCATCGATTACCTCAAACAAAAAGATACGAATCAGAAACAAACCTAAATTCCGAAAACACACTTCAAGTATTCCAAAATCAATCAACCTATGCTTCTTTTTCGCTTCTGCAGGGCTGATTTTTCGTTTCCAACTCCTTTATTCCTCCCCTTTTTTCGGGCCAACACAAAAGAATCAAGAATCAAAATAAATGATTCACGACAGAGGTGTTTGCCTGGCTCAAAGTTAATGATTCTCCAGCTTTATTAAACGAAATCGGTTGAAGTTTAATTTTGCCAATCTTAGTCCCAAACAAAAAAAAAAAAAAACAAGTAACATGCCTGAAATTTCAAACCACACATTTTAAGTTGTCAAAAGTTGTCTTTGAAAATCTACAAGCTGTATCATCACCAAAGATATTCCGAAAGATTTCTTCCATAGGATTTCGAAAAATCTTACTTATCTTAAAAATTAAGAACAGAATGGGAGTCAAGAAAGACCCCTGAGGGACGTCTACTGTCGTCTAAGTTTAGTTGACAAGATATTTGGTATTGTTAGGAGTAGAAAAGGACTTGTGATTTCCAATGAAATATGTAGGTATCTAATAATTGGTCCCAACAAAAATAAAAACATGCTTTTGCATCTGTTTCCTCAAAATCAGCATATGCAAGTAGAGAATTGAAGACTGCAAGCAGGGAGATTAAAATTTCAAACTACACATTTTGAATTTTTGATTTTCAGAGGCGCCATCTCAAGGCATAAATCTGAATTACATCCAGAGAAAATTAGAAACTGCAATATAGTTGATTTTGTGTCTCTGGGGACCTAGAATGTAGCTGTATTGTCACTAGAAAATTGTAAAGATTTGGGACGGTCCCACATAAAAATCAAGAACATAATAGGCGCCAAAAAGGACCCTTCAAGCACGTCTGTTATCATGAATCTGATCGATAAAAGATTGGTATCGTGACGAGTAGAAATGGACCTACGATTCCCAATGAAGACAAAACCTAAATACCTAAATAGGTCATGGAATATTTCCTCGTTAAACCTTCTTAAGATGATAATCTTGCAAAGATTTAGGAATGAAGGAAATTAAAGAAATTAGATTGAAGTTTTGGTGGATGAAGGGGCTTCTTCTCCTCCTACTTCTTGGCACTTCCAATTCATGGTCTCTTCTGATCTCTCCACCGGGGTTGGTACAAAAGTCCCTAAACATTATTGTCTCCCTGGAAGGCTCTTATCAGGGCTGTGACGACATTGAAAGTGTTGGAGTGCTCTCCTGATCCTAACCCTCGATGGTGGTCCTATCAAGCGTTTTCGAAGCCATTGCTGGATGGAATTTGCAAGTCGATTCGCAGATGATCGTTCCTCACAAACCATAGAGGACCGACGATCATTCTGAGGATCCTATTTTGACGAATTTCCAGTTTCTTAAGCTGAGTCTTAGCAAAAAAGACTTGACCACGAAAGTACTCCGTAAATGATTATCGCAGGAAGGAGGGAAATGTATGCGATCAAATTTTTGGAGCATAGAAGCGTCAGCACGTCAGCAGAGCTGATCTTGCGCCTAGAAATTTATCAGGTGTTTTACTGATATGCTGGCAGAAACTCAACCTTTGATCCAGGATGATTCCACAAAGATCTGAATATCATCTTCATCAGAAGTGGCTTCGTCTTCAGATCGTAGATGGTTGGTCAGAAATTCGGCCCTTCTTTTGATGTGTGAGCGTGGAGGTTCCCCCCATCCTTACTCTCCCTCTTCCTTCTCATCCCCCCATTGATGGACTTGTGGTATTCCCTGAAAGATGTTTTCAGGTTTTTCGATAAACAATATCCATGAAAGATGTCTAAGATTGAAAGGGAACCATTCGGCTTGCTGTGCTTTTTAAAAGAGGTGCAATTACGACCTGTATAGCTCCAAACCAAACCAAATTAAAAAAAACTGTACTATCTAAAGTATTGTGCTTATAAATTTAGCTGAATATACTAAAATTAATCGGTATACACCGTAACAAAAGTAAATAAAGCTCCTTCCTAATCTAGAGTTGTTTTAACAGCTTTCCTATTCATTCAGACCCATTCGACGTGATTCAAAACATTTTACAACGCTTTCCTGTTAACCTAAAAAGGATTTTTATGCTTGCAAAACAACTACATATATAGGAAGTAAGTAGTTCGTACGAGACTCCTAGTTTTCTTGATTTAAGTGGAAAATAAACAAAAATACTTAATAGACGTTTGTACCTCCTACATCCAATAAATTAACTGTATATGTAAATAAAAATGAGTACCTACACACGCAAAAAAAAATGTATGTTTACTTTCAATTAACTCGATATCGATTACATCGTAATATAAATGAAATATTATATCGTATACGTCTACCTGTCCGACTCAATATTCTCTCGCGTAGAAAACAATACTTGATTAAGACTAGACGAGAATTAATAAGGAAGGAAAATAAAAAAAAAATTGAGCTGTAAATATAGTTGAGTTATTCCCCCCATTTTTTATTTTACGGCGTCGCTATACGAAACAAGTGAATGGAATTTTGTAACAAATGACTGCAGTTATTTCACGGAGCTTGCATCTGTAGCATAAATCATTCAGGGCTACAGCCTTTCGTTTCTAAGGCCTGCACAACCTACTAAAGGTGGTAGAGTCCTAAAACAACAAGCAATCGATACCTTACGTCAATTTATACAATGACTTTCCCTTTTTTTATGTTGTACGTGTGTTTACGGATTAAAATGGCCCCATTCTGTAAATGAGAAATGAGGGAAATCGTGCGTGAAAACGCAATACGATTTTATACCGCTTTATTTCGGATTTAATCCAAGAACTAGCGCGCAAATTATTCGCTATATAGTAAAATAGGACTAAATTGACGAGAGAAACGGGTTTAAAACGGATTTACAGCAGAATATAGCTTAAAACAAGCATATAATTCAACCGTTTACGCTAGCATCGGGGTTAATTCCACGCCGTTTATAACGACCGCTTTCTAATTATAAAATCTATATTTTTAAATAACTTAAAGGGTTTATTTTTTAAGTAAACAACTCCTATTTACGAGATTACCAACATAATAGATCGCTGAAAGCATTCGCTCCATTTATTATTCCGAATTTAAATGAAAGACAAGCTCCGAAAGTGGCAAGGTTCTAAAGCCTTCCCGAATTATTGTTCAATGATAAAGCGATATAATTGATAATGAGCCAGCGGGAGATAGAAATCCAATTTAAAGACGATGTATTATTAATTAATTATCTCCTTAAAAAAATTATCCTGAACTATCAGCGCCATCTACGCGATCATCGCCAAACTCGATGACACCAAACCGCTAGCGCCATCTATTTAAAACAATCTTAATTTAAATTATTAACATTTTAATTTAACGTATTTAATTTATAATAATTAACTTATAACTAATAATTAAACATTCTATCATCAAATCATAATTAATTCGCATTAATTTCGTTATTAATAACCCGAGATACAAACCAAAATTTACTCTAAAAAAAAACATGTTAAGGTGGCGTACTTGGCCCTCTATTTCAATAACTTGAACTGGATGAGCAAATGTTGCATTTTTATCGAATATATTCAAAATTAGATGGCGCAAGGCTTACGAATCTTTAGAAAAGTAAAAAGTAATGAAATACTTAAACATGCGTAACATTTTGGCTGAAATAACATAGGAAAAGTGAAGATGAGAATATTGGTTGTAATACAAAATATATTATAATATAAATATAAACTTCTCGGAAAATTAAAATAAAACATTATATAGAAGAAAGATATCCAGGGATTCTTGAAACGAGTTTTACTGGTTGCATATTATGTAGTTTAGAACTGAATGTATTGAGCAGGTATATTTCAATATAATCCTTTCGGTATAAATGCGATAGCCTAAGGCAATAACACCCTAATATTCTATTTACAAAACATATTTGTGCGTACATCCGTTGTTTGTTACAGGTAGAATCTTTTAGTTCTGCAGTTTGATGTAATAAAGTAATAGGTACTGTTTTTCATCGTCTTCGTTAGTTTTGGATTATTTTTTCGTTGTATATAGTTATTTTAGTGAATAAGGAAGAATATTTTTGTATATTTGTTTCTGTATATAATTGTACACAGTTCTAGTGGCAAACCGTCCTTGAAGGGGAACCATAATTATTATTTTCAGGTAAATACTCATTTGGAAGATCGCGATATCACATCTCAACAGTCGCAAATTGCATGTAATAATAATCACTTATTGAAAAATGTTATAGATTCAAGGCCAACTAAATATCTGGAAAAGAACGCTGTACTACTTTGTGGTTTTCATTGATGAAACCCAACCACTTTTTGTAGAAGAAATATATAGGGATGAACAACTTTGTAGAAACTTAATGGTTCCAAAATTAAGGCAACTTTTCCTTGGGTGTTTTTTGCCTGAGAGGATTCAGCAGCCTATGTAGTGAAAGCTGCACACACGCAGCTGTAGTAGATTACTAAGACACAAGTTACGTTTATGAAGTATATTCTATAATGGATATAACTACATGTTATATAGATAATTATTATTAAAATTTCCGTTATAACCATCACAGTGTATGTATGTGAAATACCAAATGTAAATATAATAAAGGACAGTAAATTTTATTGTGGAATGAATTGTTATCTGTATTATTTATCAATAAAAGGCAAGAGAGATATTTGGGTTTTATTTGTCTTTCTTTCTCTACACCCACACTAAGTAATGATTCATCAATATGTATTTACTTATGCATGTGTAGCTGTAAGAATATGTCTCGAAAGTATTGAAATCAATTTATTACTTGAATAAAAATAATTTAGTAAGACCTTTCTATAAAAAAGTATATTTGTGCATACAATCAAAGGTTTGCAATTCTTGTGATACTACACTTTTCCCTTGAACAAGGCGAGGTATGAGAAAGAGCTTAAAATTATAAAAGATGCGGCCAAGTGTAATGGTTTCCAGCCTCAGCATATCTATAAGTTAATTAGGAAGTTTAATTATAAGAAAACTGTGAAAGAATCTACGACTTTTCGAGAGGATGTTAAAGCTTCACCCGTTGTGACCCTCCCTTACGCTCCCTTTATCACTAAAGGTTTGAGTAAAATCTTCAAAGAGCTAGATCTCAGAATAGTTTACAGTTCTGGGACTAGTTTACGAAGTCTCATCGGTAACCCTAAAGATAAAATACAACCTCTTGAAAAGTCAGGTATCTACGAAATCAATTGTAAAGATTGTAATCAAAAATATATTGGGCAAACCAGGAGAGCAGTCTCAACTAGATTCAAAGAGCATATGGCTCATCTTAGATTTAATAGAATTGAGAAATCGAGCGTTGCCCAACACATTTTTGAAACAGATCACAACATCGATCATACGAATGTTAAATTAATTAGACAAATAAACAATTGTAAGTTTCTAAATGTTTTCGAAAGTTTAGAAATATATAAAAATAAGTCATGTGTAATGAATTGTGACAATGGCCCTATACCGTATTCGTCATTGTTTTCGTTAATCGGAAATTAATGATGCGTATCGGATTGACCGTGCATAACATTTAGGTTACCTGTTCTTGTAGATTTTATTTTAATTTAGTTTTATTATCGCCTTGATAATGACAGCATTGCTGTTGAAACGCGTCGGTGTTTTAGTTAAAACTTGTTTGGTGTTCAGTGGGTTAAAGTGTTTAGTGTTATACTAAACTGACTAAATCCAATAATCGTGATGCGCACTATTTTGAAAGCAATATATATAACAATAATCCTGTATACTGTTCATGTTATGTTATAAAGAAGTATGATGTTCTTTGACTATCTTTCACAGTTACGGAAAAAGAAACGAGTCGTATGTACGACTCTAAAATTTTTCTTCTTCATTTACATTTTTTAATAAAACATTTAATTTAATGTTTTTCTAAATATCAAAGCAGTCAATTTTGGTGTTAAACTGATTGCCTTTACATAGTTATATAATAGTTATCTAATGCTAGTGACATCTAATATAAAACTGGCAAACTGTTTGGACAGATATGGGGCTGTTGTTGATACTCAGCCCCTAAACTTACTTCCTGAAAAAAATACTCCATATTTTGAAATTATTTCAATACAGATCGTATCAGTATATTTTTCTACATATTCTAAAGGTAATATTATCAAAATTTTATATTTTTTCTCATTTTTCTCGCAATCAAAGAATATTTAATTTAAAAAAAGATATTTAGATTTACAACAAAGATAATATTATCAATTTAACAACACGAAAATACATTTTTAATGTCTAGTTTTCCCGAATACTACGTTTATAATAATTATTGTCGAACAGCGCCCCCTACTTTACCGAAACGCCACCTTAAATGTTAATTTAAACACACAAATTTATCAAATAAACAATACGGAATTAAAAATTTACAATTTCGCGAATTTCCATCGATTTTTTCCCCGGACTTATTCGCTTCACCTCAATATAACGAGATAAAACCGTGTCCTGTAATGAAAATGGGTGAGATTAATAAAATGGCTTAATTTCGAACGAAACGGAAAATGATGTAAAAATGCATCATTTGATCGCGTTCAATTTATTCCTAGGATTAATTTATATTACAAACTGTAAGTAAACCCCCTATTTACCTCTAAAAACCCGCAAGAATCGAATAAGATTTTTTTGAGGTTATGTCAATTCAAATTTTATAAACTCTAATTATTTTTCGCCCCTCCCGATTTAGGTGATGTATCCTTACAAATTATTAGGAACACTGATGAGAATTACACCCCTGTAAATAATGCTATTAGCGAGAGAGCTGGAACTAACCTCACTTTAAGCTGCGAGCTCCTTTCGGATGTTAACGATAATAAAATGGATGATCAAATTACTTGGGAGAAAGCCTCGCCGCAAATCAGGTTTATCCATCCACAATGAGATCGATCTAATCGATTTAATATTGATTAATTTTAGTTTGAGAACGCGACAGGATCTCGAGCAATTAACGAAGAAAACCAAGACGTTCTATTCCATCCTTAAACCTAGCGATACGAACAAGGCTGTTAAAAATTTTATCCCGCTCAAGCTCGAAGATACCGGGATGTATTTCTGTATCAGTTTCAAATATCTTTTATTTAAAGCGATTTATATTAACGTTGGAAATAATACTCAAACGCGTGTACCGTTTAAAAACAGCTTTAATTCGTTGATTCGGGAGGAGTGCGGGCCAAAGATGTTCCAATGCATGTTGAATGGTGTTTGTATCAATCAAGTTTATGTTTGCGACGGGCATAAGGATTGCCCTGACGGTTCCGACGAAGCGTTTGAAAAATGCGATGGTGATCCATGTCGAGGTAGTATTTACGATTTGATCGATTTAGGATAATCGGAATTGTTTTAGAAAAGTTACAATGTGACGACGGTAGGTGTATACCATCGTTTTGGTGTTGCGATCGACATCACGATGTGAATTGTAACGTAACATATCGCCCCGATTGTTGTCAACAATTATCGGATTGTAAGTATAGGATATTTAATAAATGTTTATTAAATTACATTTATTGCAGCTTATGACGATTTAGAATCTCCGAATAATATCACAGAAACAAAATCGACGGATAGCCGATACTTTTTTATAACATTCTGCATTCTTGCTACGTTCAGATCGGGTTATATTAATGCTGTTAATTGTATCGAGAGTTTTCATCTTCGCAAACAAGACTGCGTGTGCTCACCCTCGTAATATATTCCAATTAGAAGAGTTAACATTGCGACAAAATAATAACGATATAACTCCATTCCAGAGCAATTTATTAAGCCGATCATATCGGAATAGGTTGATTTTAAGCAACGTTCGATATGTGGATAATTGCAACGAAGTTCTAGAACCGATCAGTGAGGTATCTGATCCGTTGTTATCACCCGGATCACCCGAAAGGGGTATCTGTCGTATTTACATTCAAGATCAACCTCCGTCTTATTCGGAAGTTGTCGAAAATCAATCGGAACCACCTCCACCGCATACCACAGTAGGGAATATTTGAATGTATCCGATGATAGATCCCGTAGGGATTGAGATTTGTTTCGTATTCTTGATATTTCGAGGTTTTTTTTTAAGGTTTACTAAAGAAGTGCAATAATTTTTGTTTTATATTATATTAGATCGTAAGCTTAAATGCGGAATTGTATTATATTATGTTCTCCCTTCCTAAAGTATTATTTTTTAATTTGTATGAAATTAATCAATCTCAATCTATAAATGAAAAAAAATAATGTCTGTGATTGCATTAAAAAAAAAAAAATACTTATATCTGATCGTCATTTTAAACATATCATTGCAGCAATATCAATATACGGTTTGTATATCGAAACACCTCGACATTCATAAAATGTTATATGACAATAAATTTATATCGATTTAATTATTATATGAATTTCATATAATATTACTAATCCAAACTGTAAATTAGTTAAAGAAAGAAGTGCCTTAACTATATAGTTATTATTATTATTAATTATTACTATTATTACTTCATAAAGTAACTACTTGTAGACTGAAAATTATAGATTACGTTATTAGAAATTAGTCCGCCTTGTTTCTTAAATATAACCAGAGATGCAACGCTTATTAAAGTATGTTACATATTTTTCTAAGAGATGCATCATTTAATCTGTACATAGTTTAAATTGTGTTTTACCGTTTAAGATTTCATCACTTGTATCGAAATTTATTGAAAAATCAATGATATTGTATTTAGATATTATTTTTATACATCTAGAATTAGTTTCTGATAAGAATTAGTACTATTAACGAATTGATATTTAAAAGAAAATTATATTTGGAAAAGTCGTGTTTAAATAAAAATTTGCAACCAAATATTTTAGTTTTATTTCAAAATTAAAAAAAAATCATACATATTTTTCTGATCAGTCTGTATACTTTCTTGAGACGATTTCTACTTTACCGATTCGTTTTATGGTCTACATAATTAATCTATTTAATAGATGTCGCTAGGATCTGGGCACTATCTAGGCAGCACCATCTATAGAGCGCTATTTACTACCATTTGGCGAATCTTAGAAATGTTTTCTTATCTTATGGATGGCTATTTTTCAAGATGTATATAATGTATGAATAAATACATGAGCTTTTGAAATTTATTTGTTTTTCTAAACTTATTTTAAAATAATAATGGAGCAGATCAAGTGACGCCATTCTATAGATGGCAGCACCAGTAAATGGTTGCTTTTAGAGTGGCCAGTTTATTTCTTGGGTCGTCTACGGATGTCGCCACCATGGAAATAATTTGACATTTCAAATTAGATTTTTAAAAATTTTGGTTTTGCTTAGAAAAAAACACGTAAGCAAAATCTATTACCGTAAAGTGATAAGAAATCGTATTTAAATAAGACTAAAAATTAAAAGTTATGCACTAAAATTTAATATAATAAATTTTTAATTTAAAAATCTAATCGATAACGACCCTTCGAAACATCAAATATGGGAAGTAAGGTTATATTAGTAACTGGTGGATCAGGATTAATTGGTAAAGCAATTCAAACGATAATAGAATCTGAGGAGAAATTACAAGATGAAAATGGATATTTTTAAGCAGTAAAGACGGAGATTTATGGTAATATATAAATAATAAATTATCACAACTTAGTTTTATTTTTTTATAGCGATTTTAATGCAACGAAAACTATATTCGAGAAATACAAACCGACTCATGTTATACATTTAGCAGCAATGGTCGGTGGACTATTTCATAATATGTCGCATAATTTAGATTTCTTCGTAAGTAACCACCTTCCGATTTATTTAAAAAAATCTCCGCTTCGATAATTTGATTTTAGAGGAAAAATATGCATATGAACGATAATATCTTGCAAATTAGTCACGAAACTGGGGTGAAAAAGGTCGTATCTTGCTTGTCGACTTGTATATTCCCGGATAAAACTAGTTATCCAATCGATGAAACAATGGTTCGTTTCTATCTATCTAATTTACTATTTTGACTTATCCCGTATATAACAGGTACATAACGGTCCACCACATTCCTCAAATTTTGGATATAGTTACGCTAAACGTATGATCGATGTCGAAAACCGTGCGTACCACCAACAACACGGTGATTTATTTACCTCGGTGATACCCTGCAACGTCTTCGGTCCCCACGATAATTTTAATCTAGAATCCAGCCATGTAATCCCCGGATTGATACGTAAATTATTCGATATAATCAAGGGAGGTGGCGATACTTTCACTGTATTGGGTAGTGGGAAACCGTTACGGCAATTTATATATTCGTTAGATTTAGCGAGATTATTCATATGGGTTTTACGTGAATATAACGAAGTTGATCCTATAATATTATCAGGTATCGTAAAGTATTTGGTTTGATTTATATTCTTGATGTAATAAATTTATTTTTGTAGTCGATGAGGAGGCTGAGGTTTCGATTAAAGATTTAGCTATCGAATTAGCACAAGCTTTCGATTTTAAAGGTAAAATTGTGTACGATACTACGAAAGCTGACGGGCAATATAAAAAGACTGCGAGTAATAAGAAATTGAGGAAATATCTACCCGATTTTGAATTTACTCCGTTTAGCAAGGCGATAAAAGATACTGTCGAATGGTATAAGGAAAATCATACGAACGCTCGCAATTAAAGAAGTCAATCTGTTATAAAAATATGTTTTATTATTATTTTTTTTGAAATAAATAAAATAATTTTAATCTAATTAGTTTTATTATTACATAATATATTCTTAATATATACTATACAAAATATTTACATCGTAATTATTTAAAGCGATCATACATCTTGTGTTATAATATAATTCTCAGCTTCGCTAACTAATGCATCGATATTATAGAAAGCAGCGTGAATCGTTATAATAAAGAAGGATGCTCCTAATACCCAAAACATCGCTCCGTGAGCACCGACCATATAATAAACAGGCATCGAACATAGAGCGATAATTCCGTATTGCTGAGCTAACGTTAACTCTTTCCCGAACAAAATAAATTTCTTTTCTTTGTGCCGTTGCGATAGCTTGTAACCAGCGTAAAAGCTAACGCAGATCGCTAACAAAACTAACGGGGATGTTATCAAGCAATACGCAACTAATCCGAGAAAAACGAACAAATAATTGCTTTGGAAATATTCGATATTCCTCATTATCCTCCTGCTGAGTCGAGGAATCAAGGTGGTGGTTTAAAATTAGACGCTTTGCATGAAAACGAGCCACGGTCGAACATTCTGTCGCTGCTGTTGGAACCAATCTTTCGGATCAGGGATTTGTGTTGAGAATTGGAAGAAACTAAAATATCCATATTATTTATAAGAGATAAAGATAAAACTAATTTAAATTAGTACTTAAATTGCGTTTTTTTCGTTTGAAACTCTAATGGAGTCACCATCTGACCTGACACATCAATAGCCACGCTTTCCGTCATTTTTCAACTTTAAATTAATATTTATAGCAAAAATCGATATTTTATACAGAAAAATATAAATAAAAATATGTTTACCTTTAAATGAATAATATTGCTGACGTACACTGTCAATTTTTTCCACGAAATGTCAAAAAATTCTGTTCTCTTCTTCTTACAAAAGATCTAATCCAATCAGAATTCACTTTCGAACACATGAACACAAAGAAGTGACGTCTACCAATCACACCGCTCGGGATTATAATTCGAAAATTTCCCGGCGTTTTAATTGGTGGAATTCATACGGGCAGATGCGTCATCCGCCATATTAACCGTTTTACACAAGTTTACCAAGCCAAAACATCGTATTGTGGTGAAAATTAGTGCGTTTTTCAGTGTTTTTTCGTGGATTTTCAGGTAATTTTCGTCGTGAAATTTCACGTACCGACGCGGGTGTGAGATGAGTTACACCACGGGAAGGAATTCGGACCTCAGAGACGCCGAAAGTGAAGAATTGGACGTCTCTTCGGGTTGTGACATGTCTTTCGAACTCTCCAGTGATAACATTTCGTGTTTGAGCCCGACTACGACGGCTCACGTCCCTAGAAAATTGGATTTTAGTGATTGTGATACGCATATGGAAACGCCGGAACCTAAAACGAGTATCTGTTATAGTCCTCCGTATAAGAGGGTTAGGGCTTTGAGATTATTCGATAGTCCGCTAACGCCGAAGACTATCTTGGAGAAATCGGCGGTTTGTGCGACCCCTGCTCCTAGAACAAGGTTGTTTGCTTCGGATAAACCTAGAGCTGTCGCTAGCGCTTATGCGAATAAGAATGATCGACCTGCAGCTAATGTCAATCCTTTTACCCCGAATGGTATGTTTATCTCATTAAATTCGTGTATAAAATGTTGTAATATATCATTAATTACAGGTATGTTATTAACGAAGAAGCGTACAAGATCTATAAGATCATTAGTGGGATCTCCGGAAGTTAGCGTTTCGAAATTGGAATTAAACGATTCTGATATTTCCGATGGTGAAATTGAACAACCGACGAAACGTGTTGCTTTACACGTAAGTACTATTTTAAATTTTATTTAATAAATTTAATAATCTTTTTTAAAAAAATTGAAATAGGAAAGTAATATATCGAGGTATCACCAAGAATTTTACGAATTAGAATTAATCGGTTCCGGACAATTTGGATACGTTTATAAATGTATAAATCGACTCGATGGTTGTATTTATGCCATAAAGAAATCGACAAGGCCTGTAGCAGGGAGTATTTTAGAAAAGACAGCTTTAAACGAGGTTTACGCCCACGCCGTTCTAGGTAGGAATAAATCCAACGTTATTGAACGTACCAAATTTAATATCCTAATTTAATTTGTAGGTAAACATCAGCATGTCGTTCGGTATTATTCAGCGTGGGCCGAGGATAACCATATGATAATACAGAACGAGTATTGTAACGGCGGTTCTCTGGCAGACCGTATCAGTCAAGAAGCGTTAAGTGCGGCTGAATTAAGGAAATTATTGCTACACGTCGCTGAAGGATTACGATACATTCATTCCGAAGGATTAGTGCATCTAGATATAAAACCGGGGAATATATTTATATCGCGGGAGAAACGGATACAATTTACGAATTATGATTCCGCCGATGATGGTTTCGAGGATTTAGAGGAGATGTCGCATGGGGAAGAGGAATTGACGTATAAAATTGGAGATTTAGGACATGTTACGAGTATAAGCAATCCGCAGGTAAGCAATTTTAAATCCGTTATATATGGTTTAACGATAAAATTAAAATATTTTGTTTTAGGTTGAGGAAGGTGATTGTCGATATTTACCCTCGGAAATCCTCCATGAAGATTATCGCCACCTTCCGAAAGCTGATATATTTGCTCTTGGATTAACGGCTTTGGAAGCAGCGGGTTGTGGACCCTTACCTAAGAACGGAGATAAATGGCACAGAATTAGGAACAAGGAATTACCAACACTTCCGCAGACATTACCGAGGGATACGATTGATCTTATAAAATCGATGATAGATCCGGATCCTTCGGATAGACCGACTGCGATTCAAGTGTTACAGCATCGATCGTTATCACCTGTTGGGAATAAATCGAAGGCGCAATTGCATAGGGAGTTGAATGCGGAGAGGTTGAAGAACGAGATCTTATCGAAACAGCTATTGGAGGCGGCTAAATGTATTAAATCGATTGCACCCGAATCGAAACAGTTGAAATCTGTTACTAGGTTGACTTCGAAATTGATCGGTAAGAAAGTTAATAGAAGTGTTAGCACAACGACATTTTAGATTTCCTTTTTTTTTTAATTATTATTCTGGAATAAAATGGAAAATACAGATTTTATTTTTTTAATGCGGTGCCTAATGTAATTAGTTTAGCATTCTTTCGTTTATTAATTGATATGATTCCAGCATCAATATAAATGGATTTCGCAACTTTATATTTTAAAATAAAGTTAAACGAAGTCTCTGTCTCGAAGTCATTAGGCCCTTTATTATTATTTTTTAAACGTGCACCATTTTTCACAATATTTTAATTCTTAATATTTTTCAAGGTACGATTTTGTCGTTTTGTGATTAAACTGTGTTTTCGCAAAGGCTGTTGATTTAATTTTTTTTTAAATAATTTTTCTTGCGTAAATAGGTAATAGGTTCTCTAATAATATTTGAAGCTTTTAATTGCTTCCGTCTTTTTGTTTTTTCTTTCTCATACGTAAATAAAATTTTAAATTAATCTAATCCAAAATTAAAGTTACTTTCACCACCGATTAATTTCAATAACGGAGCAATATTATAATATTGCTTGTTTATCGAAATTAATCGAGGGAAATATATTTTTTGCCTAATATTATTTTTAATTCGATTAATCTTTGCTAAAACTAAAACTTATGTGATATAAACTTCTCGACAACTCCCTTTAAATAAATGTTTTATTGTTATGATTAGTTGTAATGATAAATCGTAAATTAAAGTTGTAATCTCCACACGTTCGAAATATATATGATAACGAGCCCTTTAATTCTTTGACTGTTACTCCTAGAATTTAAGATATAAAAACTGACATTCCTATATGTGCCTTTTTTTTAAAAAACACAACTCTTTATTACATATTATTATTATTATAATTTGTAGTTGGTAATGATTAATAAATATTATATATATTATTATTATATGAGAAGATTGTAAGATTATTTTGTAGTAATGTTAATGGTTAGGTTTATCTTCCTTTTTGTATTTAATTAAAAAAAAAATTATTTTGTAAAAAAATTATTACCAAATATATTTAAATATATGATAAAAATATCAATTTTGTTTCATTGATTTGTCGAACTGACTGCGTCAGTTGTAGCCTATAACTTCTTTTTTCTGCTAATTTTTTTTTAGAAAAATACCATCTACACGAGTAATTAAACTAATTCAAGGATAAATAATTTATTTTTAAAGATACATCATAAATTACAAAAATAAAAACAAAAAAATCACATAATTATATAATACAAAAATAACTTACAAGTATATAAAATTAAAAAAGAAAATGAGATTCCATCAAATCAGAACTCACAGAGTCCTAGAGAAAAAAGGGGACACCTAAATATAATAACATTGACGAACAATAATACATTAAATCGATTTATACTCTAATATAAACCATCGAGTTGGGCCCAAAATACTGAAAATCCAATAATCTCTTCTTTCGCTAACTCTTTTTCTTTTAAAATGTAAAATCACAGGTCGAATGCAATAAAAACACGTTTTTATTTTTTTTTAATTTAAAAAGGAGAGAGGTAGAATCGTGGATGGGGAGGATCAGGGGTACGAAAAGGAAGGTGACATAAATATATATATCAATAAAATTTTTTTTGTAATTTTTTTTTTGTTTTAAATATCTTCGTATTATATTTTTGTATTATTTTCTTCAATTTTATTTGACTAGTCTTTTTTTTTCTTTAATTGTTTATATCTTAAACATTAATAATACTAACGGTTGGTGCAGAAATCTCTGGAGCAAGTCGTTAAATTCTAATTCCATCGTTTTGATATATCGACATCAGGACCGTCCGAACAGAAATATAAGGTGAGCATTTGAGCATCAAATCAAATCGATCACCGATGTGGATGTTTCTCATTTTCTTTCTCATCTTTAGAATTTAACGCTTGCTCCCTATAGCTAGTTGCCTGGGAAAACTACAAATTCTATATCGTTATTAGCTAATTCCAGCTGAGAATACATTATATTTAAACACCTATTAAGACGATAAAGATAGTACGACATTAATAAACACGTTATTACATATTTTACGATGAATATCTTATAATAATAATAATCTACGTTAAATCTCGCTTCACTCCTATCCCAATTACAATTAATATAACTTATACGAATTAAATCGAGGAAATTAAAGTAATCGTAAACTTCGAATTGGAACATATTTTGACTTACGCTATCTTTTAAAACGAAGACATTCGAAAATACAGTTAATAAAAACAACATCTCGATTAAATTAAAATTAGATCTACGATTAAGATCAATTGGTTTCCTTTTAACACATAACATACCAGTAATAGAAGACATCGACTTCAACAACAACACACATCGAAACAGATCCATTTTAGTTGTGGTAACCGACTTGCGTTACGGGCTGTGCCCTTTCTTGCTTTTCTTCAATGATACATCATCGACCTCTTCGCCCTTCTTCACCTCAGTATATCGTTCCCCTTTTAAACTCACGATCTTATTATCTCGGTATCGAACGAGCTTCTTCGGCTCGACTTTAGGCGCGACCGGCCTGTGCTCTTTCAAAAACGAATCCTTATCGACGTACGAATACCTCTCGATGATCCTATTTTTCAACTCGTTATCATCGATAACTTTATTTTGATTTTGTAAATGCAACGTTAACGAATTATTCGGGTTTAAACTCTGTCCGTTTTCTTGGCGATGCAACAATATCTGCGTTGCACGTTCGACATCACCGCAAGCTATCGCAAGACAATATCGAATCTGCGAAATTAACAAATTTAATTTAAATTTTAATAAATATAGCGAAATACCTCGAGAGTACAAACGTGCGGAAACATCTCCTGTAAAGTATCGATTTCCTCGATATAATCGCTGCACCTAACTATCCGTAGAACCACCGTCACTCATCTCAGATATCTTATGTATCCGTTTCGGTGTATCCACACTTTCCGAATTGCTATCCGATCTAAAAATTCATAAATTAAAAAGATTTCCCCTAACGACCCAAAATAACGTAAAAACCAACCTTGCTTTGACTTTAGGTAGAATCTCAGGTAATGATAGATCTAATAACGATATGCTTCTTTCGGAAGTTTCCTCCTCCCGACACTCCTTAATTTAGCCTCCAATTCGAACATCCACTGGCAAACGGTGGCATGATTTATAGATTCGAATTCGGGAAGTATGCACTCATCATCTCGCAGAATCCTACAAATATAATAAATTCATTCGATCGAAAAGGGAATAAGAGTCGATATCGGTTAGGGGACCTTCGACATCGAACACTGGATCGGAGCTGACATCCTCTAAGATAGCCACAACATAGGATAATACGATTTCATCGATTAACGTTAAATCCGCGTCCGGGATATGCTTCTTGACGAATTCGAAGAGGGAATCCTTGATCGTCGATTCTTGCTCGGCGATTTTACGCGTCGACATCATCCTTTCTAGGCGCAGAAGATGGATTTTTCCTTGCCCTTTTTAGCTTCCTTTTCTGGGGTCGCCGACGACGGCGATCTTTCCACACGGAAAAAAATTAAATTGCTAACATAACACGCGGCCGTAACAAATGGATTTAGGTAATTTTCGATGCGAAAGACGCGATTTTCCCCAGGTCGAGGCCGCCTCGGTGGAAATTCGAGGGAAATTTTGCGATTTTTCGAGCCTCAGCACATCCCAAATCAATAATCACAACAAAGACGAAAATATTTTCGCAGAGATTTGGCGTGCATTATACCTAAAGGTTATCCGGACTAAATCAATAGTTGTGTTTACAATTTAAATATAGTATTATTTATTAATTTAACGTCATTAACAATTAAAATTAATTAATTTAATGCGTTTTATGAACGTAGTATTAAATAATTTCATCGGATTTATTAAATTAATTAATTGGATTAGATGATTTTTTTGTTGAAAATAAATTGAATTTAATTATTTATATTTAGTCCTTATTTTATTGTGTTAATATTTAATTTATTTAAATAAAAATAAATTAGAGGTGGTTATTAATTTGAATCAAAATGATGTTTTAGATGAAATGTGTTTGGTAAACAAAATTTGTCCTAATTCGAAAATTTAAAAATTCTCTTAAAAAAGCGGTTTTTACGCGAAAACTTAAACAGACGCATCTTATTTAACTCGGAATTAATTTAATTTGAATTTAGCTGTTTTAAATTAACGCAAATTAAGAATTAATTCGTAAAAATCGATCGTTAATTAGTACGCGAATACGGCGGGAGGTGGCGCCATCGGCCACGCAAAATGTCCATCCCTTCTGACGTCATTATTTCGGGGTCCACAATCCCTATCACAAGGACGCTAGATCTCGAAACCGCGTTATACCGCACCCAAAAACCCTAAAACGTGTTCGTCTCGGTCGAAAAATCCGCCCTTTACGTTCAGGGGGGGCCCTTCTAACATATATGACAAATCGCGCTCACCCATATACATGCAACAGAACGGAAGGTGGCTTGTATGGGTATTGAGCCGAGTATAATAACTGAATTGTGGTGTTGTCGAAGAGGGAAGTTTTACTTTGGATAGCCGGATAAAATTCGGTGTGTGTTTGTGTAGTGTTGGCTCGAAGATAAATAATATTGTGTGTAGGAAAAGGTAGGATTCGATCTAATTTAGTTTTAGTTACGTTTGGGACGATTAAAATGTTAAAATCGGATGAATTTGTGCACTTGAATCGGGCAGGTGTAATGCATTGGGAATTGAGTGTCATGGCGGCCTATATTTATTTTTATTCGATTTTTAAACGGTTTCTAGCCGAGATAAGGATCTTCGGAGATAAATTTCGATCATTTTACGATTAAATTTGATTTATATTTTAAAGTAATTCGCTTAGATGATCCTTTATTGCATAGGGAACGATATAAATACGACCCATATCTAGCAGATTTAATATATGGGCGTAGCTTACTAGATACTAAGGTAACTATGATCTATATCTACAATTTGCGTTAAAATTCGATTTAATAATTAAATAAATTCGGTTTAAAACGAAATTAGAATATGGTTTTAACGTTTAAATGGGGGAAATATTCAATTTGAGCTCGGTATAAAAGGAGATACGTGATTAACAATTTGTTAAATCAATAATTCCTTTTTAGTGATATTGTAGTTGTATTTATGAGTTAATTTCTTTCGTATTTATAGGTTAGATTTATTCAATTATTTTCTTTAATCAGTCGACCTAATCTCTATAGAATTTATCGTTTATAATAGGAGGAAATTCTCTTAATAAAAGAATGAAAGAAAGGAAGTAGAAATATATTTAAATGTGATGATTTATTACGTGTTATATCTTTGTTTTTATCGTTTCGTATGGGAGGGGAGGAAAAAAATGAATTGTTTTATAATGTTTATGCATCAAACACGAAATTACTACTTCCTGTTACTATTCTTGAAACGTTCAAGTACTAAATTTAATCCAAGACCGATGCTAAAAATACCGCCCGAATTAATAAAATGCCGTAAAATTAATCTGTATCAGTTTACACACAGATATACCGCGTTATATTTATTTGTGATTGCGTTTTAAATTGACTCATTCGTAACTTCCTGTTCTTTTCAGGAATCTAATCGTTTTATTTAATGTAGATTTCGTAACCGGGTTTTTCCTTATCAACATTTTAAACAGGAAAAAAACACGATTTATAATAAATTGACGTTTTTCAATATAAACGTCAAAAACATACATAAATGTCAAAAATTGACAGTTGTCAAAATAAATTTTGTTTTGAGGTTATTTTCGATTCTAGGTGTTGCATATTTAGCAAACGGTGGTCAGTGACATTATGAACGAGCTTGATTCTCTCAGACAGGAAGCGGAAACATTAAAAAATGCTATCCGGTAAGTCCGATTCAATTTTTTTTTTTTGATCGTACTATTTTTAGTACTAGAACGGCAACTTGTTGGAACTGATCGTAATACACCCTCCCCGGCACCCTTCCACCCCTTTCTACGAACCTCCTCCCCTCCCCTCCAGTATACACATCGTTCAATTTAATTACAAGACAACCCCTTATATATATTTTAGGCGATTTTCTTCGTCGTGTTTGACTTGACGACACCCTTTCCGCGATAATTTTTCGGGGAGCACTGTATCTATATCTCGGCCGTGGTGAATTGGTGGTAGTAGCGGCGGTGGTGGGGAACCCGACACGGAAAGATCAATATATTCATATAGCCATAGGAGGTCTCAGCTTCGTATTGTTATAGATATAGTTTTTTTTTTATTGTTGTTGGTCGTTTACGATAAAATCTGGTGGGGTAAATAAATTTTAGGGTGTGGGTGGGAGAGAGTCGGTGGGTGTGGGGGTGAGAAGAGGAAGAAGTTAAATAATTTATTGATATCTTTATTTGAGGGAATTCCCGGAACAGATTAGTGAAAATTTTAATGATGCATCTTGTGTTGTCTACTTCTCGACTTGATCGTAGAATGCACCTGTTGAGATACCTGTTGATAAAATAAAATCACAAAATAGATTTCACATACAATGTTTTGTCATGGACGACCAGGTTTCATCACTTTGATAATTAACTTTCGAAATGATTTTGATCCTGGATGAAGGCACGTTGTAAACAGTAAACAAAATACAAAACAGACTTCACCACCTCTAGAAAAAAATGAAAAACGGCGAAAAACACCTCCAAACATGAGCCAACTTTAAAATAGTGTTGTGGAGCGAGAAATTCAACTTGTCTTCAATCTTGTTGACTCAGTTTGTATCTAATAGTCGCAGAAATGTTTTAAAATACATGCTGTACAACATTGCAAAGACGAAATTAATATTTTTTTTGCTAATTAATATTTTTTTATTTTAAAATTGATGTTTTAGTTTGAAATGCATTGAATTCCATTTTCAAAACGAGATTTGTGACAAGGTGACGTCTTTTTGTTTTGCATTCATATCGCTCATCGTATCAAAATATTGTTAAATAGTAAAGAAGTTGAATTTCCCCGCTTAAAATTCTTCATCTGTGGTTGGTCAAAATGACTGAAAATCTAGTTCAACTTTTCAGTCAGTTCGACCAACCTCCAAGATGAAAAATATGACGATTGACGTGATATTTTCTTGTCTTAGGTTGGTCAAAATGATTCAAAATCTCTTTCAACTTCTCAGTCATGTTGACCAACTCCTAAGACAAAAAAAATATTGACATTGACTTGATATTGTTTTAAGATAAAAAAAAATATGAAAATTGACCAACCTCCTTAAAAATATGCAGATTGGAACTAAACTGATATTTTTTTTATCTTAGGTTTGTCAAACTGGCTAAAAAGTTGAAATAGATGTTTAGCCATTTTAACCAACCTCTAAGATAAAAAAAAATATATGAAAATTGACGTGATATTTTCTTGTCTTAGGTTGATCAAAATTCTTCTTCTTTTTAATAAAGACAAGGATGGTGTTTATTCCCTGCCAAACGCCTCGGAACTTAACTAAAATCAATGGTCAAAATGATTAAAAGTCTCTTTCAACTTCTCAGTCATTTTAACCAACCCCTAAGATTAAAAATATGAGGATTGACTTGATATTGCTTTGTCTTAGGTTGGTGAAAATGATTGAAAATCTTTTTCAAACTTCTCAGTCATTATGACCAACCTCTAAGATAAAAAAAAACATGGAGATTGACTTGATATTTTTTAACCAAACTTCAAGATAAAAAAAAACATGCAGATTGACTTGATATTTTTTTATCTTAGGTTTGTCAAACTGACTAAAAAATTCAAATAAATGTTTAGCCATTTTAACCAACCCCTAAAATAAAAAAACATATGAAGATTCACGTCATATTTTCTTGTTTTAGGTTGGTCCAAATGATTGAAAATCTCTTTCAACTTCTCATTCATTTTAACCAACCCCTAAGATAAAAAAAAAATTTGAAGATTGATGTGATATTTTTTGACCAACCTCCAAGATAAAAAAAAATTATGAAGATTGACGTGAGATTTTGTCTTAGGTTGGTCAACATGATTAAAAAATCGCTATCAACTTCCCAGTAATTTTGACCAACTCCTAAGATAAAAATATGCAGATTGACTTGATATTTTTTTATCTTAGGTTTGTTAAACTGGCTAAAAAGTTGAAATAGATGTTTAGCCATTTTAACCAAGCTAAGATTTAAAAACATATATGAAGATTGACGTAATATTTTCTTGTCTTAGGTTGGTAAAAATAGCTAAACAAATATTTCAACTTTTTAGCTAGTTTGACCAACTTCTACGATAAAAAAATATGAAGATTGATCTGATATTTTTTTGACTAAGTCATTTTTCCCTAAGATAAAAAAAATATGACGATTGACTTGATATTTTTTTATTTTAGCTTTGTCAAACTGTCTAAACAGTTGAAATAGTTGTTTAGCCATTTTAACCAACCTAATATTTTAAAAAAAATATCGAGATTAACGTGATATTTTGTTAGCCAATCTCCAAGATAAGAAAATATGAAGATTGATTCGATATTTTTTTATCTTAGGTTTGTCAAACTGGCTAAACAGTTGAAATAGATGTTTAGCCATTTTAACCAACCTAAGATTAAAAAAAAATATATGAAGATTTATGTGATATTGTCTTGTCTTAGGTTGATCAGAATGATTGAAAAGTTCTTGTTCTTATTCTTAATTTAATTGACCTCCGGATTGGTCCATTTCAGCCAGTCACTTTTCTAATATAAAGTCATAGATTTGTCTTTGGTTGACGCACACGTTTAGATTGGGAGAGATATCTGTAAGGACGTATGAATATGGTAGAGTTAAGTTTAATATGACAAGCTATTTGTACTTCAGCTACAGTGGCATGCAAAATTAAGCAAAGCAAGTTGTCTATCTAACTACTGTGCAAGCAGGATTTTAAAGTTTACGGTTGGTCTTCTTTAAGGAATTCCATAACATTCATAATCGTTTCTTTGTTTGTATTTTCTAAGAAGGAGAATACGTTTAACGGTGATTGCATGTTTTGGCTGATTAGTTTCCTGTATTTCGGACTTTACAACAAAGTTGTCTTTGCCTTGTCTCGTCTTGTACAAGCCTTGTTGACAGACATATATAATGCTCTCTCTGGTCACTATTTTTGTCAAGCACGATACGTTACTGTTACCCATAATTCTGTTCCACATTCTGGAGTGTACAATAATATTTTGAGTTACCTTTTAGGGAGCTTTTAAATAGACATTTTCAAGTTAGTATTTTTTTAGGATGCAAGGAAAGCAGCTTGCGACACAACTCTCGTCCTGGCAACGGCCAGTCTGGAACCCATCGGCAGAGTGCAGATGCGTACCAGGAGGACCTCAGAGGTCACCTGGCGAAGATCTACGCGATGCATTGGGGTTCGGATTCCAGAATCTAGTATCGGCCTCCCAAGATGGTAAACTCATCGTGGGGACAGCCATACGACGAACAAGGTCCACGCCATACCGTTACGGTCGTCATGGGTCATGACCTGCGCCTACGCACCTTCCGGCAGTTACGTAGCTTGCGGCGGCCTCGATAATATCTGCTCCATTTACAGTCTGAAGACGAGGAAGGTAACGTTAGGGTCAGCAGGGAACTGCCGGGACACACGGGATATTTATCCTGCTGTCGGTTCCTCGACGATAATCAAATTGTGACGAGTTCGGGAGATATGAGCTGGTGAGTTATCTCCTAATTTATTTATTTAATTTTTAATGTTAATCGTCGAAACAAAATAATTATAAAAATAAAAATTTCGTATCGTAACAGCGCCCTATGGGACATCGAGACGGGACAACAGGTCACATCCTTCCTAGGCCATACAGGTGACGTCATGTCGCTATCCTTATCGCCGGATATGCGGACGTTCGTTTCGAGCCTGCGACGCCTCCGCGAAACTGTGGGATATCAGGGAGGGCGTCTGCAAACAGACTTTCCCCGGTCACGAATCGGACATCAACGCCGTCACGTTTTTCCCCAACGGTTTCGCATTCGCCACAGGCAGCGACGACGCCACCTGTCGACTGTTCGATGTACGGGCGGATCAGAACTGGCGATGTACAGTCACGATAACATCATCTGCGGCATCACAAGTGTCGCCTTCAGCAAATCCGGACGTCTGCTGTTAGCCGGCTACGACGATTTTAATTGCAACGTTTGGGATTCGATGAAGACGGAACGTGCGGGTAATTTTTTTTTATTATTATTAAATTATTTATCGCTAATACGGTTGTTTGTAACCTTTATTTGTGATCTTTTACGGTTTAATGGTCATTTTTGTACAGTTTCGGACAAAATTATTGTCCCCTTTCAAAAATTGTACACTATTGAACAAAAATGTTGACACCCTGTAACAAACGCGATAGTTGAAAATTTTGTTATTACAATAAAATAATTTATTATTATTTTTCTAGGTATTCTAGCAGGTCACGATAATAGAGTGAGCTGCTTGGGCGTAACCGAAAACGGTATGGCTGTCGGTACAGGTTCGTGGGACAGTTTCTTGCGTATTTGGAATTAAGTGTTACCGAAACAACAACATCAACAACCTCACTTGCAACAACTACAACAACAACACCTAACATCATCATCAGTTACATGATAAATTTAAGTAGAAGATTACCAACAACCGTATTACCAGAACAAGCAACAGAAAAATCACAATCATCGACAACAAACAAAACTGCATTTTTACACAGGCGAAACAGGAAACAGTATCGGGAATCCCAAATCGACTTATTATCCTCGGCGAGAATGATCCAGTTTACTGAACACACACATCTACACACAGACACGATAGGTTCTTATTTTTTATTTTTAATTTTAATATATCGAAATGATTCTTTTTATATTTCCGATACTACAATAATGATTGCATCACAGGTTATATAGTGTCCATATATATATATATGTATTTAATATTTACACACGGACTTCAAAATAATGTGAATGGTTTGAATAGTTTTGTTTCGCTTTTTTTTTTTGTTCTTGGGAGTAAACGAGGAAGTTTGAGGTTAAAACAAGAAATTTGTGTCAAGCATTTATATATAATTTTTTTTTTAATTACATTGTGTTCGGTACAATTTTGTGTTTATTATTATAGACGTGTTGAGTTATAGATAGTATCGTCTACTTGTTTTATTATTTTTTTTAATTTTTAGAATCCTATCATCTCCTCTTTGTTTCAATTTTATTTTATGTAAAAAGTTTTGTTTCGATCCTTATTTCATTTATTCGAGTTTCATAATTTTTGTCACCACCGTACGCAAAGTGTATTATATATTTTTTTTTAAATATAATATGTACTTTTTCTATCCCCTAATTTTTTTTAAACTATTTGTTAAAAAAATATATATATACCATTTTAGAAGAACCTTATATATATAAAAAAAAAAATTAAATATAATTTCTTCTATTTTATTTTTTTTTATTTGTAATAATATATTTATTATTTTAATTATTAGTTATTATTATATTATTATTAGTTTATTAATTAATATGTGATTAGTAATATTACAAGAAATATACAAATAAATTTGAAAAAAAATTAATTTATTTTTTTATTTAATTTAATTTTTAATTTCGTTTTAAAACTGTGTGCCATATTTTTTTAATTATTAACAAATACCTTATCGGAAACAAGATCTAACCTCAAATAATTAGAATTCGAGATGAAAATAACTTTTCCGTTTTAAAAATGATGTTTTCCTCCATCTTCGAAATCATACACCGATTGTCACAGATAATATTTTTAGGTGGAAATCTCTTACGTGCAGTTTTATTATTGATCGGTTGATAGAAATATTATCTGCGATAAGTTGTATTTAAAAAAAAATTAATAAAATTCTAGTCCGATTGTAGTTTGTCCCTATTTTCCCCAAGCGTATAACATATGAGGGGTATAATATTAAAACGTACAATCTCTTTTGTTTATTTTGTTATATCAGATTTTAATAATTTTAATCTTTCCCGATGTCACAGATCGGTAAGGACTAAAATTCCGTGATTTCGCACATGGTATGCTAATAATAAAACTTAGAAATTTGTTAGTAATCGAATAATGTTCAGTTTCTGCAATAAAAATTTTATCGTATAATATCAAAATGTACAATCGCTTTAATGTTTTCTTAATTCTATTTTAATTCTTCCGAACACACATACTCGGAAAGGTATAAATTTGTGATTTTGACTGTAAAATAATTAAATTTGATTACTGCTCCTCTGTAATCGAATAATGTTCCTGTTTTTTAATAATTCTTTCTTCGTATAATACCATCAAAATGTAGAATCGCTTTAATGTTTCAGTTTGCGTAATTTAAAATTTAATCGTAATAGAAATTATTATAATCGTAACGAAATGGAGATATGTTATGTTTTAATATTAAACCTCTCGCTAAATGTAATTATTACATTTTAGGCTACATATACTACGTATACGTGTTTTGCATCATCTTAATTGTAAATTTAGAATAGAAACAAAAAATTTCATAAAATGTATGTTGTGAACATTTTCTTAAAGAGAAGTGTTAAACAGTACATAGGAACCGAATTTTTAAATAAATCATAATTTCAATTAACTTACTGGAAAAGTTCATTTTGGATATAATACAAACCTAATTAGGGATTGCAATTTTATATGGAATGTTTACATCTTGATGATTTTAGTTAAGAAAAACATAGAACTGAAAGAAAAGAAATTTCATGAAGGCGAACATAATTGGTACATCATAAACGCAAATTTAAGCTGTACATTTCTCAAAAAGTCCAACCACTGGATGAAAATAATCCAATCCGGAAGAAGGAATTTTGTAGCTTTTATTAAACAACCTTGCAACAAGACATGTTATTTCTTCAGTAATTATAATATTTGGACAGATAAAAGTATTTTCTTTAATTAGGACATTTTTAATCGCAGCAGCAGAAAAATGCTAGATTTGTCGTTGACAATAATTTTCAATGTTGTTTTAGCTGTAATGTTTGGTGGTGGCCTACTTTGAGATTGTTGGATTGGACTACTTTTTATCCACGGCTCCTTAAATCAATAAAATATCACTACAAGTGAAGATATTGAAAGTTTTTGGATGAATTACCGTTGTGCAACTGCGTGAAGCATATTTGAACAAGTGGGTGCTACTTCCTATAATGCCCAATTAAATATTGCTGGTGGAATCCAAAGTTTAATGAACAATGGATTCGCAGTTAAGGATATATTCGTACACCTGTTTGTTTCGCTTTATCTAAGAACTTTATTTGTAATGATTGCTTATTCAATGCCGCCCTTGGTGTTATATAAGATATTACTTTTGAATCTATTATTATAGTTTTTCTCTCGTTTCCTTTGTGAACTAAAAATAGTTTTTACTGAAAGGGTGAAAGGTTTCGTTGCTATGGCAATCAGCCTTTCTTTTGAATAACTCTTTTCTTCTAGCCGGTAGCCAACAATCAAGTGCTATTTTGTTTCACTATTTCCTTCACACTTCTTACATCACTCCATCTAGTCCTTACATTCCTATTGTTTGGTACCTATGACCATTACGTTTTATCTTTATCAAGAAAAATACCTCATGTTTACTATATCTATATCTGTATTACTTTCAAATTAGATTTTAGGATATCTTTAACTTTTTGTTGCAAGTCTATATTCCGAAGAAAAATCCATTTCTCTTTACTTCAGATTGCTCATCGAAAAGTACGCCTATAATTTTTGCAACCTGCGTTGTTCTCCTTATATAGCTTTGTAGCACAAGAAATATATCAGACAGCTGCAACATGGCTTGTAAAATATAATATAATTTTTATCAAAATAAAATCTTCAAGAATAACATGCAAATAAAGTTATGGAGCTTCAAATTTCAAATGTTGGTGTGACACCTGATATAACAGCAGAAAATCTTTCTTCCTCATGTGTACTGGAGTCGTATTTCAGGCAACTGTTAGCTTCATTTCTAACAGTAAACTCAGTGATGTGACGGTACTTACAAAAGTTACAGTTTTATACATCCACACTATCCATCATCCATATTATTAGCAACAATTCGATGGAAAATTTGAAGCTGTTTTTTTAGTAAATAAAAACTTTGTTTTAATGCGAATTTTGGTTCTCGTAAGAATATTAATACCCATGTAGTAACGTTATTTACAAAAGAATCATGTATGTGTAACCATCACTAAATGGTGATATAAATTAGTTTGAATTAGTAGCATCATTGGTGTAAACTCGTAAAGATTGATTATAAACATATTAATCCTTTTACTCTTCCCTAATCTAGCATTACATTACATAAAAATACAAGCAACCAAAGCAATGTTAAAAGAACACCTCAGGATATGGCTAAAACCTGCTGTTAAATTAGAAGCAAATTAGTTACAGACATATTAATGGCCCGTAATTTAACTAAGAGAATATTAAAATTTACAATAAAATCAATAGTTAATTGAAGGTTAAATTATAATTTAATAGCGACACTAAAACGCAGTACTGTTAATGTTTACTATGAAATAACAGAACTTAAAGGTAATATCTACTTTAAAACAAATAAAGGAATTGTTAGAGGCATTGTAAAAGCTATTGCGAGAAGTATTACACTATTCTACAGTTATGTACTATAGTTACAAGTATGTTATTAGCTTATCATTGTATATGAAAAGTAACGATACAATGTTTCAGGCAAAACGGTATTACAAGTTCAATTTATAGTTATTTCGGATTGTTGCAGAGCCTAGGCTTAATAATAAGGAATATTAACATAATAAGGATATTCTTATTTCTACCAGTAATGCTATGTAAACGAAATTCAGATCTTTGTGTTAGTTGCTTCAGTAACACATTTATCAAAATCCCTTTATTATATTTATGTGTGAAAAGAAGCTTTGCATACACGATTACCATAGTTTCTTATATATCATAATAACACACCATTAACTTAATATATGTATAGCCATGAGTTTCACCGCTTTCCAAACTTATATTTTTGTCGTCTACCAAGTATTGCTATCACGCTGTATTTTCTTTAATAACTTAAAATTTGTGTTCGTATCAACATTTCCAAATACCTTAGTTCTCAAGGTAAGCATCCAGAATTTGTATTCCGACCTCGTCGTTTCTGTCGCCGGTTCATTTCTAAAAGCACGAAAAAAGCTCAGCGATCTGTCTATTGTTTGCCAATACGGCATATCTACGCATCGGCTATAAATTTTCGTTTAATTAGAACATGCATAATGTCGACATCCGTCCATCATGGCGTTCTGATAGCGTTTTTTCTATTTAGCTCTTTTATCTTTACATTACAAAGTTGCTGTAAATTATTTACAAATACCTATAATACTTTTAGGAATCTGGTTCTTCTTTTGAGAATTCCGATACGTTTACCAATTTAAGTTAGATGATTAGATGAAGTTATATGATATCAGAAATAGGTTTGAATTTCATAAATTTTGCCATAATAGAAAATATCTTACACGTAATTGTCAATATTAGTTAACACTCTTATCGTAACAGTTGTATTCCTTGTATGCAAATATTCTTTCACAACGAGGAAGTGGTCACACATATATCTCACTTAAAACATTTATGCTTCTAGTATGTCTCTGCAAATAATTTAAGTACCATTATTTCAGCAGCAATATATGTCCACTTCAATTTGATAAATTATAAGTCGTATTTCAGGCATTATGACCGTCAACCACTTCTAATCCCATACTATGCCTACTTACCATTCTATATGCCATTAAATTTGAGAACATGACGACGGATTATGCAAATTCCAAAAGCTATACATATACCGCTAATAAAAAATTTATAGTTTAGAATCGTTCTCACATTTACTTTAATTTGAATTTATAAAAATCTTACCAGAAAAATTCGGGTTTGGTCAAAGGTGACACCGCAGATTATTTTTCATTTGATCGAAATAACGATGTTACACACTCAAATCTGCGAACTTTATACATATTCAAACACGATATCAACATATTCAGTTTTATATAAATATTAAATAAAGGAAACGTGCGAAAGAAATAATATATATTACAAATATTGTGTGTTCGTAGTAATACCAAATAGGTAGTTTTAATTTTTAATATTTGAAGTGTTTGATATATCTATAAATGTCATCTAAAAATACTGTTTATATTGATAAGGATCTCCTCTTTAGAAATTTTATATCGTAATAAAAATAATGATATATTAATTCAATTAAAAACCAGGAACCAATTAGTTGATGGAACGGATTTTGTTTACGAGCAATATGTGGCGTGTTTGAGTTTTATAATCAGTCAAAAACAAAAAAATAGGTATTTTTAAATTTATCTTACAGTAAGTATAAACGTTTCTCATAATTACTAAAAAACATTTTTCATATACTGACAGATTTTAATTAACTCAAATATTAAGAAGGTCACTCTGCACGAAATAAGGAAAAAAATCTAACGGAAGCCAATTACGATTCCAAAAGAAGGAAAAGCTTTAAAAAACTCGAGCGTTTTTCGTTTAATGAATTACGCAATATTAAAACAACTTCTAAAAACTATGCAGTCGTAAAACAACAATATATACTACTAATATAAGTCCCAAAATAATGAAAATCTACTAAACTAGGTGACAGTCACCAGCCGATATATAGAAAGTTCTTTAAACATACCAACGCCAACACAAGTTTTAAGTTTTAAGAAGCTGGAATGCAGTCATTATGTTACACCTATTTTGTATGAATTAGTGTGAAAAAATCGTGTTAGTAGTTTTCTTTTAGGAAAATGTCTGACAAAATTGTACGTGGAAATGAAGTGTTTTTCAACTATATGTTTTGACGCAGTAGCCAAAAAACATACCCGGAGAAGGTAGTCTCGGATTTGGTCTAAACATCAAACAATAACAAATATGATATCGCGACAGTAGCTGTTTTTTTATTGAGTAATTAAATATATTACATTAATACATGCAAATTATTAATTTCTTTATGTGTGGTGAGTCTTTAGTTCCAGTGACTCCGTAAGTTGTATTACTTGTGTGGCTGTGACTGGAACTTTCGTGGTGAACTCTTGTGTGCATAAATTGTGTTCAAATGGCTTTGTGACAGCATCACATCGCCTTTGCTCCCAACAGCGAATGGTAAGCTGATCCGGATTTCAATCCTCTGAAAAATGTCATCGTCCCTCCAGAGAACTAAAACCCGGCTCCTATCGTCCCGCCACAACCCCCATCGACCCGTTAAATTCATTCTAGTAATAATACCGATGATCACAAAAAGGAGATGTTCTTCTAATAAAAAGAACCTACCACTACAAGGTTGAATAGATTTATTTTACATTTAGACCATATAACTGTCAATTTATTTTTAGACGAAAGCAAAATTGCAACAGAAGGCTGCTACAAAATCGGATAGACCACAAAACGAAAAGGAAGGCATAAAAGACCGCTGTTTCAAGTACTTCAAACAGTTTAAGCTAACGTCGATGCAGATTATTACGGAGAAAGTGAAGAGAGAATTGATAAAAATAGTTCAGCGGAAACAGAACAAGGTACAGGCAGTGACATTGTTAAGTTCAAATGTTATATGTAGAAGTTTCCAAAGCAACTTGCAAACATTTGAATCTACTTACATATCTGTATGCGAAATTGATCGTTTATGCACGAAATATTTGTGGCATGTGACTTTTTTTCGATCTGACTATGGATAGGTATTTCAGACAGTAGCAAGGTCAGTTTCAGAGATGAAAACTAATTGCTAAATAAGAGTTTTTTTCAAAGTCATTCATTTGGTGAGGAGAAGAAGATTAATCCATACCTTATGGATGGACAAAATAATGCAATTGATGATAAATAATAGAAGGTGTGGCCATTCAGCAATATGAAGAAACATGGTCGAAAGTTTTTTGCACCAAGTTGTAAAATATTTGCGGCGTATGGTTTGGTTACTTTGGACCCCAATCCAGAACCACATGAAATTCACAAAATTTGACGTCGGCAAAAGTTGTGATTGGCGATTAATAATTTGCTGCAGCAAAGGCTTGAAAAGCGCAGTTTGCTCTTTTGTTGAAAACGTAAAATTGTGAGCAAGAATTATACTTTAGCGACAGCAAAAATATAAATGGCCCTTCTAAAGAAAAAGCTTTGTATCTGCAACTATTACTATTCTATAAAAATATTTTTTAACTTATATTGAACATAAAAAGCAGTATTTTACCCACATCAATCACTGAACACAAAGCCAATCGGATTTCGAAAACGAAGCTGTCACTATCAATAATAATATACAATATTATTATTATCGCGAAATAGTGGTTTTTGTATCTAACTTTTATACCAAGGAATCTACTAAGGAATACAACTTAAAAGAATAAGAAACATCACCAAAAACAACTTTTTGATTCTGAACCTGTTTCTGTTGATTACAGCCCTTTGTAGCTACAGCTACTTGCAATTATGGCAAAACAGCAATACAGCGAAAATGACATATGTATTTCAATTTATCGCGAACTTTATAAATGTTTGGGTTAAATCTCGAAAATTATTTTAAAAGTAAATTATATCCAGTGAATATGTATTTCACAAAAACAGACATCCGTTGTCAATATTAATCACCGACAAAATTAGGTGCTTTGTTCCCAAATAACTTTACTGATGGCTGTATTACACATCATATTCTAAAATATAATTGCTTACTCAGGAACTTTCATAAATCATTATTGTTTACAAAGCCAGGATAAAATAATTTGATCATAACACCGTCTAAAGAAAGAAACACATGGTTTGTAGACAAGTGTTGGGTAGAGTTTATGTGGTAGTTGCAATATCATTTTGGGTAGTGTCACTATGTGACAAGGTAAAAGATAATTTGCTAAATATGTAAGTTGTAGTTTTCCAATTTTGAAAATATCAAATTAGTTCTGATACACTACACTACTATTTAATCTCACAACGATGCTTGTGCACTAAACTTTTATATACGACTTGTTCATATCTTTATACTAATCACATATATCCTTATTCTTTCTTTGAATGATGAAATGCCCATATAAAACTTATACGGTCTAAAGATATCTTCCTTAGATATGATTCCATCCACACTTTAACACCTACCACCATCTATGTACGTCTAAATTAACGTAATCTTTAATCAGGAAATGCATTACACCATTATTGATGACTTCATACATATATGCTAAGTGTTGGAAAAATCTTGGTAATTACGAACGCATTAGGTGTTACGTAATGCGGATCGAGAAGGATCATTTGTTTCGAAGCAACAAACGTTCTATTCGGGGCGGAGACGTCGTGGCTGTAGTAGGCGAATTACGACGATGGTATCCTCAATCAGGTCCAATATGAGCGAACGTATACTGTTTGTAAAGATATGTTAAATTTTAGGTAAGGTACAAGTTGTGCATTTCCAGTTCGAATGAACGATGATTTATCATTGTAGTGAAAGCATTAACGTGACGGTACAGATACTCTTCCTTCCTGGTGTTGACATTTACGGGCGCAGCCGTGATTGTAAACATCGTTGGATGTTTATTGAGTAAGGAGGCATTCACAAAAGCCTATTGTAATATTGTGTTCTGTAAAAAAATGAGGTGAAAGATAACTGAGTATTACATTTGTTTTGACAAATGACAAATGAACTGACAGATTCTACCAAAAAGTTGTTGCAATAAAAATTAATACGTGCAAAATTTCCAATAATACCTATCCTCACGGTTTCAAATATTAGTATATGGATATGAAGTTTAATGGATTAATGAATTGATGGAAGCTTTATTACCCGAAGTGTTATGTGGAATGGAATATCTTAGGTTCTTCATATGCCACTGTAGAGAGCGTTTCCTAAAATTTAAGAGATAAAGATTGAATGTCAAGGATGAAATAATCAAATCATAGAAAAATGATATGTGAGTAAAATACAGTAAAAATGTCATAGTTAGAAATAGAGCAAGGAAGACAGGCAAAGAAACGATGATTTGATTTTGTCGATTACAGCCGTCTACAGACATGTTTAGTTGTAAGCTCTTTTTAAGGTGGACTAGCTTTAATATTCTACTTGTTGTGTATCGAAGCGTTTGCAAATGAAATTCTAATTATGGTTGACTATAGCAATACAGAACAGATGATATTTGAATACATCCCTTTTAGACGCCCAAACGTTGGTAGAAAAATAGTTACTAACAATTAACCTCAATGTTCTTACAAAAAAACTGCTACCTTTAAAAGAATAATTATGCTATAAAACGGTACTATTTAGATGCCTTTCAGCTCAAGAACGAAAACTCGACTTAAATCTACGTTTACAATATTTGAACATGTAATTTGTTAGTGTTTTTTTAAAGGAAGCAAGACTCATTTCTAAACCGTTTAAAATGTCGTAGTAACTTTGATGGACTTAGGGTGGGTTTATCAATCTGAGGATAAATAAATTAACTTGCAGATAAAATTTTATTCGTAAGATAATTACAATAAAAAAGTTTATTGAGTGTTAAATAGAAGTTATCTCCAAGATAAAGCATGGTAGTTGCTAAATTTTATCTGCCAGTTAGCAATATCTGTCAGTTACTTAACTAACATTTTTACCCTCACATTGATAAACTCACCCTAAATGTTACATTTTTATATTGTGATCCTGTACAGGACGAAAGTCTTGAGGAGCTTTAGTAACTGGGCTGAATAATAAACACATTGCTACTGTGAGGGCACAGGGTAGCATTTACTCCCCGTGGAATAATAATAACTAATAATAGTAAATACTCGTAAGTTCGTTTCTTCTAATAAAAAGCAAGGTATCTCATAGTTAACCAAAACTGATATACATGCGCGCAGTTAAACAACTGAACCATGGATTACGATAAAATTGTTTTTTCTAGCTGTATTTGTACCAAATGTACGCTAGCTTAAGGTGGTTTCAAAAATTTTTCTTGATGCTAAAACCTCCTTAAATTCATGCTTTTAAAAATAAATAAACTAGCCGGCGAATATTTCACAAATTTAAACTTGTAATAATAGATATTATGACAGCTTGCGTTGTAACGAAAGGTATGCCCTTCTATGAAATTATGGAACTCAATTCAGTAACTACAGTATTACCAGCTGCTGCGTTTCTTGAATATATTTTGTAAGTGCAAATATATTTCAGTAAGAGATGTTATTGAAACTTGTAGCATACGACTGAAATTTGAATGACAACATATCAGCCTGAAACGACATATGTTTCGAATAAACTTTTATTTTCATTGAACTCTTTGTTTCAAGGTCAAATCGGAACCGTCAACAGTAAATCCGTTTGCGGCCTGATCTGTCCGATAATCGGTAATTCTACACCGTGGCATCAATCTGACGCCTGCACAGTTATAGGCACCTATCAGTGAGAGTCTGGATAATTAATTGCTACGAATAGTACGCCTGTTGCAATGATTTTTAACTTGGCGTCGAATGCAGATCGAAAGTGTGTATTGTCGAAAGGACAACGTACACGCAGACAGAAAAAACACAATTTCGCGATCACTACAGCAGATAACCAGAACTCTAATGTATTGCACACCAGGAATTGATTGTTGTCATCTGTTGACTTCGATATTATCTGATAATTTATTGCAATATGTAAATTGGCGTATTGCGTTACATTTGCGCTAGACAATGTTATTTTAAAGTAATTGTAATGCGTGTAAGGAAACTATGTCCAAAATGTACACAGAAGAATATAAACTATTTCTAAATACTTCATAAGAATTAAAATCTGTTGCATTGTATATTGACTATGGATTTAAATAAAATTTGGTGTATTATAGAATCTTACTAATGCTACACAATTCTATTTGCTATAGCAGTACATTTTATTCTAAACGAATGTATAATTTAAAGCAAATTATCTGCTAACCCATCTTCAGAAGATTAAACACAACTTGAAAAATTAATTTTATAGTTTTGACGCACATTCTGTTTTCTGTATTTATTGTTAGTTCCGTGTATCGATAAAAAATTTTTTGGATGATGGAGTAGTGATATATTTATAGATAGAGAAGAATTATAAAACTTAGCAACAACTAACGTTTAATTGCATCGCGGAAATTCCTAGAAATAAGTAGATATATGTAAATTAGGGGAAACCATTGTTAGACGAGTACATACTAAGATGACATACAGACTCTATAACCTAAACTTCCTCGCCAAATAAAAACAGGTGTTATTTATTGTGGTCGTAGTTTACGTATTTCGCCAGATACACCTACGAGCGGCGGGATGTCTTCATTATCTGTTCATAAATTACACATGCTGTGACCTGGCATAGAATGGCGACAGATCTGAAAAGCTCTGCGTGTCTTCGCGCTGTTGTATTTGAAGAAAAACTCGAAATTTTATAGAAGTTTCACGGTAGCTAGGTTATCTGAGATCAGTTATCACGTCGGTAGAGTCCCACGCCCACCTAATACCGTATAAATATATAAACCTTTTAAATTTTCGTGTAATGACCGTTGTATAAAAACGTGGTTTCAAGAACAGCCAATTATTCATTCTATCTTCATTTTATCGTTATACAAAGCGGTATGAAAATTGATCTTTTCTTTATACATTGCCTTAATAGTGAGCTTTTTCACTAACAAGCAAATTATCATAACCGTTTTATTTTGATGTCTCCAATAAAGATACCGTCGTTTTGAAACTAAGACCTAAAAGTAATGCTATTAATATCGTTTCGTCGCTGGCTTAATGTAGTTCTGTTTTGACACCGTTTGAATATTAAATACATATACACATATGTATGTAAGAAGTTCTTTATGAATCCATCCATATAAGGGATTATCAAAGAACATACTAGTTCATTTATAATGAGAAAGAACAACTTTATCTTTCAAAAATTCGCTTTATTAAATATGTATATTAAACCAGCTGGTTACAGAAAAGCCTTTAATGCTGTTTCTTATCTTACCAATGCAGTAACAAAATTTATTTCCGACGGTAAACAAAGAGCTGTAGTGAGGAGTTTGTTGACAGTCTAATCACCGAAAAATTATCTTATTATGAGAAATTTAGTAGGCAATCTTTAGTTTCTTTTTTGAGTAAAAATTAGAATGTAATAGCATATGAAAAACATATTAATTATTATATGTTTCGTGAGTTCCAATTAGGAAAAGAAGTACAGTAATCCCTCCATTTACGCGGGTAATTGGTTCCATGAAAATAGCGCGTAAATGGAAATCGCGTGAATGCGAATGAACCTGAATGTTTAAATACACACATACCTAACTTTTAGGAAGATAGGGTGTTATTGGTAATAAAAACTTTACTTTGCATAAAACTAGTATTTATTCTGATGAAAATATACATATTAAGAACTGCAACCCTTCTCTTGGTTTATTTTCAGTCTTCCTCGCTAGATAAATATTCTACTGTGTCCGTCGTACCTATTTGTGCGCCAGTGGCACAAGATGATGTTGTAGTGTTTATAAGTAACAACGTAAAATTACAGGGAAAGTTCCGAAATATTCGTGCACATGTTTCAAAAACTACGCGCGGAATCATCACAAACCGCCATCTGGCGTGCAATAGAACATTTATATTAAATTAAAATTAAGAAATTTTCAACCGCGTTAAAGTGAATTCGCGTAAATGGAGATCGCGTAAATGGAGGGATTACTGTACGGAGTAATTTCTAATATAACGTGGTGAATTCGATACAATCAAATTCACAGTCAAGAAGCTTTTAAGATTTAGGGAGCGATAAAGATGCTATATATTTCGCAAGTAATCAATACGTCAGCTATACAATAGCCTAGAATAAGCGCACACCTGACTGAATTTCCGAGTTTTCTAGTTATCAAATATTTTCTACAGGTAAAGTAGCTCTTTTATTAGGTTATACAATAATTTTCGTAATTATCATCTATAACCCCCTGTAAAATTGTTTCTTCGACTGATTACATTTTTGGTAATATTACAAGAACCTAGATAGGTGTTTATTTTACAATACAAATTTAAATTTATAACGTTGTTAGGAGGTACCTTTTCCATATTGAAGATATTTTAATTAAACGGAAACTGCGCGTTAACATTTTGACACCTTAATGAGGTTTGCTTGTTTCTTTTTCAGACCGCTTGGGTAAAAGTGAAATAGCTGTTTAAGTGTTTTATTAATCTCGTCTTTTTAGCTGTGGGCGAATAATGACTAGGTACTTTAAATGGGTTTCTTCTTAATCCTGTTGATTAAAATTAAAATACATATTTATTCCCTCCATTAAACTGTTTACGTATAGTGTTGCTGTAAACCGATGATTTACTAAACGGTCGAGTATCGACTCTTGTCTCAATATTTTCTACCTACTTAATGTTAAAAACCTACATTATAAGTAAAATATACACTTACACGCAGAAGCCATTTTTGTGAAACTAGTTTTCTGTGTTACCAATAGATAGTCAATTGATGGATCTTTCTTACTAGTTTCCTAGTTGATTGTAGTGACATGACTGCATTGCAAATAGGATCAGAAAGATTTTAAATATAATTATTGGGGCCATACATAACAGAATGA